>JAUCMX010000009.1:11248087-11500587 GCA_033459395.1 Hemibagrus guttatus | reverse complement strand
TAGCCAACATTCACTGTAGTCAGCTATCTTAGCTGTTGTAACTAGTTAGCACTTAGCATAGTTTCCATGCTAGTTTGCTTAAAGATGTCTATTTGGACAAAGATACCTTGTAGCTTTACAAAGATACCTTGGAGCTAAGTGTTTACATCAGAGTGTATTAAATTATTATTTACTGACTGCTATTTACACTAATTTTTCAAATATACACCAGTAGCATTAGCATTTTAAATGCCGATTACCAAACAGTAACACCTGATACACCCTTTGTACTTTTACCATATTTAAATTATTTAAATTCTTAAATTGTGCAAACACTTAATTTCTGTGGAGGACTGTATATACAGTGGTGCTTGAAAGTTTGTGAACCCTTTAGAATTCATTCATTGTCTACCACATATCCGATCTATTCGTGGGTCACGGGGAGCCTGTGCCTATCTCAGGTGTCACGGCAGGATACACCCTGGATGGAGTGCCAACCCATTGCAGGGCACACACATACTCTCATTCACTCCGGACAATTTAGAGATGCCAATGAACCTATCACACATGTTTTTGGACTGGGAGAGGAAACCAGAGTACCCGGAGGAAACCCCCGAGTCACGGGGAGAACATGCAAACTCCACACACACGGCGGAGGTGGGAATCGAACCCCCAACCCTAGAGGTGTGAGGGTAACGTGCTAAAAACTAAGCCACAGTTCCCCACTTTAGAATTGTTTTACATTTTTGGATAAATATGACCTAAAACATCATCAGCTTTTCCTGAAAGTATGCAAAGTGAACCCACACAAACCATTCATTCATTCATTGATTTTCTACCGCTTATCCGATCTATACTCGGGTCACGGGGAGCCTGTGCCCATCTCAGGCATCATTGGGCATCAAGGCAGGATACACCCTGCATGGAGTGCCAGCCCATCGCAGGGTACACACACTCTCTCATTCACTCACACAATCACACGCTACGGACAATTTTAGAGATGCCAATCAACCTACAATGTATGTCTTTGGACCGGGGGAGGAAACCGGAGTACCCGGAGGAAACCCCCGAGGCACGGGGAGAACATGCAAACTCCACACACACATGGCGGAGGTGCCCACACAAACCAATGAGATAAATATATTATACTTGGTAATTCATTTATTCAGGAAAATGATCCAATATTACAGATCTGTTACAGTGAGTGCCCTGTTTTATTTAAAGAATCTATCAAAGTCTGATCTTGTGTGTTTGTGAAAGTGTATCATGGCATGAACAAAGGAGATACCTGAGGACCTCAGAAAGAGAGTTATAGTCATTGGATAATGTTCAAATTCTTAATGAAATGTCCCAAATATTTGCTGCAATGTTTCCTGCTGTATTTAATACAAAGTAAAACTCCCACCTGTGAATTAAACTATTTGGTGCTGGTCACAGTATTTGGATACATATTCAAAATTCATACATATACATAATATTATTTATTTTTTTATATTTCTATCTATCTATCTATCTATCTATCTATCTATCTATCTATCTATCTATCTATCTATATATATATATATATATATATATATATATATATATATATATACATAAATATATACAGTCACTTGAAAAAATTAGGACACCTCATGAGACCTGTGTTTTTTTTAACATAGTTAAACATATGGGCATTTCAACATCATTTTAACAATATTGAAAGAATCAAGTAATATAATTAAACAAATAAAATCAAAGAAAAGTCTTTTTTAAATGATATGTAAAATGTAATTTTAAAAATTAATTTTCTTGTGAGGGAAAAGTAAGGAGACCCCCACATTGGTACTTAAAAGGTACTTATTTGTACTTAAAATGGATAAAATTACCTACAGGTGTATCACATCAGGTGCAAATTATTAGAACATTGTTATATATCATTTTAAAGGAGGCCTGCCTTATTTAAACCTCAGACATTTAGCTTGGTTTGCACTTAATTGTTGAAGTGAGAGGTACCACCATGGTGAGATCCACAGAGCTCTTTGAGGCCTTCAGAAAGAAGATTGTTGATGCTTATAAGTCTGGTAATGCATATAAAAACATCTCAAAAGAATTTGTAATCAACCATTCCATTCCATTCCATTGTCCAGAAAATCAATTACAAGTGGAGAACATTTAAAACAACTGCAAACATGGCCAGGTCAGGCCGTCCAAGCAAATTCACCCCAAGAGCAGACTGCAAGATGCTTAAAGACATCTCCAAAAACACTAAAATATCATCATCGGACCTACAGCAAGCTTTTGCTACAGTTTATGTCAAAGAGCATGAATCTACAATCAGAAAGAGACTACACAACTTTCATTTTTGTGGGAGATGTGCAAGAAGGAAACCTTTGATGTCTAAGAAAAACATGAGGGCAAGACTGAAGTTTCCCAAAGACCAGAGAGGCAAAGGCCAAGGCTTCTGTAATAATGTGCATCAGACAGATGAGTCTAAAATTTAATTATGTGGACACCATGATAGTGCATGTTTGGTGTAAACCAAATACAACATTTCAGCAAATGAACATCATACCAACTATGAAAAATGAAGTGTTATGGTTTGGGGATGCTTTGCTGCAGTAGGACCTGGCTAGCTCACCATCGTAGAATCCATTATGAATTCTACATTGTATCAGAAGTTGCTTGAAGACCATCTGTCAAAAAATTGAGCTAAAGCGGAACTGAACCTTACAACAAGACAATGACCCAAAACATACCAGTAAATCCACCAAAGACTGGCTGAAAAGTAAAAAAAAATGGAGAATTCTGGAATGGCCAAGTCATAGCCTAGATCTAAATCCTATTGAGAAAATATCATGCTTGATATCTAAATGTATTAGGAATGAAAGGATGCCACATCGTTTGATGGAAATGAAAATTATCAGCCTACAAATGGGTAATTTCAAAGAATTCATGCAGCAGGCTAGTCCATTTTTCTGAAATTTCATTGCAGCAACTTAAAATGGTACTCAGTAGTTTGTATGGCCCCCATATGCTTGTATGCATGCCTGACAATGGATGGTGTCCTCCCAGTATTTCCTCCCAGATCTGTACCAGGGCATCACTGAGCTCCTGGACAGTCTGAGGTGTAACCTGGTGGCATCGGATGGACTGAAACATAATGTCCAGAGCTGTTCTATTGGATTTAGGTCAGGCGAGTGTGGGGGCCATTCAATTGCATCAATTGTGTGAATCAATTCCTTCATCCTCCAGGAACTCTGCATACTTTTGCCACATGAGGCTGGGCATTCTTGTGAACCCAGGGCCCACTGCGTAGGGTCTGACAATGGGTCCAAAGATTTTATGCCAATACCTAATGGCAATCAGGGTGCCATTGTCTAGCCTGTAAAGATCTGTGTGTTCCTCCATGGATATGCCTCCCCAGACCATCACTGACCCACCACTATACCAGTCATGCTGAACGATGTTACAGGCAGCATAATATTCTCCATGGCTTCTCCAGACTCTTTAATTTCTGTCACATGTGCTCAGGGTGAACCTGCTCTGATCTGTGAAAACACAGGGCGCCACTGGCGGACCTGCCAATTCTGGTGTTCAATGGCAAATGGAAATCGAGGTCCTTAGTGTCGGGCAGTGAGCACAGGGCCCACTAGTGGATGTTGGGCCCTCAGACCACCCTCATGAAGTCTGTTTCTGATTGTTTGGTCAGAGACATGCACACCAGTGGCCTGCTGGACGTCATTTTGTAGGGCTCTGGTAGTGCTCATCCTGTTCCTTCTTGCACAAAGGAGTGGATACCGGTCCTGCTGATGGGTTAAGGGCATTCTACAGCCCTGTTCAGCTCTCCTAGAGTAACTGCCTGCCTCCAGGAATCTCCTCCATGCTCTTGAGACTGTGCTGTGAGACACAGCAAACCTTCTGGCATCAATATGTGCCATCCTGGAGGAGTTGGACTGCTTGTGCAATCTCTGTAGGGTCCAGGTATCGCCTTATGCTACCAGTCATGACAGTGACCCTAGCCAAATGCAAAACTTGTGAAAAACAGTCAGAAAAGATGAGTAGGGAAAATAATGTCAGTAGCCACCTGTAAAACCATTCGTGTTTTGGGGGTCATCTCATTCTTGCCCATTTAGTGCACCTGTTGATAATTTTATTAACACCAAAGAAACTGAAACTGTTTAACAACCCCCTCCACTATTTAACTGACCAGATCAATATACCAGGAGTTTAATTGACTTGATGCTATACTCTGATTAAAAAGTGTTCCTTTAATTTTTTTAGGAAAGTAAAATTTTCATATCTCAATGAACACAAGAACAATTTCCAAAACTTTGATGAATTTGTGTTTTAGAGAACATTTGTTTAAAATCATAAAAGTAAATGGAAATGAAAGTAAGGTTAATAATATAACAGACTACAAAATCTTAAGTTTTACTCAAAATTAGTTGATGCAAAAATAAATACATCCCTCAATAAAACTTACTGCATATATATATATATATATATATATATAATTTTTTTTTCTCTCAGATCATCAGGTGGTCCACAAAGATGACATTTCTCACAGTCAAAAGCTGACATCATAACCTGCAGTGTGAGAGGTGAGAGGATGGATAACATAGAAAGCTCTGGCTCTGATTGTAATGTTTCCAATGGGTACGTCAACAAAGTCTTCAGCGTATCTCTGGATATGGAGAGTGAAACAGGGATTGTGCAAATTCGCAAATCCAAGGACCTTACAGAATCTTTGGATCTGGCTTCCTTTCAGGATCCAATCAAAGAGAAACAGGAAATGAACCAGGCATCCAAAACCACAGGCATATGGAGGATTCTCAACCACCGAAGAATTGCTTCTGACTATGATAGACGACCACAATCCATGATACTTCCAGGGGAAACATCTGCCTCCAAGCAATCATTTGCTGACAAAGTAAAGGGTTTAAAAAATTTGAAGTCCCCTTTTGTCTTCAGAGGCAAATCTGGCAAGCTTTCCACTGCCAAGTTCCACAGTGCATTTAAAGCTGAGACAAATGAGCACAGCAAGAACTCTCCTGCATTGTTATGCTCTCATAGGAACATACTCAGGAATAAAGGCAAGAGGCACTCATATGCAGGTTACACTACTGAGTTTGATTGCTCTTTTGAGGATATTGACTTTGCTACTACAATTGAGAATGATGACCAGTTGCCTATGAATGCAGGTAAGCAACAGAAGACTCACTCATACACAAAGAAAACTCACTCAAACTGCAACAACTCATTTGTGACAGTCTATGAAGAACACTATGTGAAAGAGAGCCCCAAAGTACCTCTAGGAGGCAGACAGTCAAAAGGAGTTGATGTTTGGAATTACTTGAAAAGAATGTCTTTTATAGGAAAGGGAAGTTCAACTTTGTTGGAGAAGAGCTTTGACTCCATGCATACACTGGACAAAACAATCGACTCAGACTATGGCTGTGTTGATATAGAGTGTATTAAAGACTCCATGCCTATACCTAAACAGACAGGTCCAGATATCAAAAGCAGCCACTTTAGGGGACTGTTCAGGTTCTTCAACAGCATGGCTGAAACTGCTCGAAAATGGAAGAACTCATCCAGGCCCTTATCACCTCCTGAAGGTGAAAGTCCCAATACTGGTTCAGCAAGAACACAGCAGATTCAATTTATCCATACTAATGTTAATGCACTTAAGAGAAAACCTGATGATTTCACCAAGCTTGCCTTCACCCCTGACATATGTGAGGTGATCTCATCTGCTGAAGTTTCAAACAGGTCCCCACATACTGTGTTAAAATCCTGGAAAGCATGGCCAGACTCATCAAGCACTAATGGATTCTCTGATGGGACAGGATCACAACACACCTCCACTCACACCTCTCTGGCCACCATTGAGAACCACCAAAGACCTGATGGCCTGAAAAGAAATTCTCTGTCTGAACATGATCTTCAGGTTGACGTACAGGAACGAAGTGAATCTGAGTCTTCTGGCATTTTAGATAAAAATGAAGGACAGACAGATGGTGAAAAAAGGGGTATTTGCAGTAATATCATTCCTGACTGTCCAGATGAAATATTTAAGGTAAGACATATGCTTATTATAGATTTTGTTTTTAGATTTAGTTAGATTGCTTTGTTTTACTGTAGTCTTAGGTTTGCAAGTGTTCTGTTCTGTAAAAATAATCTATACCATTAATCATTCATTATATCTTAACAGTGTGCTTTTACATCCCATGACTAACCAGTTTAAATTTGTACAAAAGTTCAATTTCATAACATATTTTGTATTAAAAAGGAAAGATTTTGTTCTATATATTGGATGTCACATAGAGCAGTTTAGAGGAACTCAGAAAACAGAACCCAAGCACCATTTAACCTTCCTAAGTAGATTAAACTATCAATCAGGGAAATGTACTATTTTTAACAGCTGCTTATAAATCAAATATGCTTGTACAGATTAATAACCTTGCCAGTTCTCAACAGGCAAGTGAAGTTGTCTGAATCACATCTTTGTATCACATAGTTCTTCCATCTCATAACCTCACATACATGAAACTGGGTCTCAGTAGGTGGCTGTTGTGTGAGTTAGAAGTACAGGAAGGTTCAGAACCTGTAATGCAATGAGATCTTATGTCCTTTAAGAAAATGTCTTATCACTGACCATTTTTGGCTATGTGATCAGGCCAAGTTCTAAGTGTCCCATCATAAAGGAGGCTTATGTCCTCAGTATCCCATTATAAAGTTGGATAATATTCTCTGGATTGGAGAAGCAATGCACAGCAGTGCTTCAGCCACTAGTACTAAGGTTACCTAATCCTCCCAGAAGACAGGGATATGCCCATCAATGTTATCAGGTTACTCGGGTTATCTACCCGAAGATAACCAGAGTAAATACAAAATGCAGTTTTTAAATGATAATTTCATTTATGAAGGGAAAAAAGCTGTCCAAACCTGAAATTTTTCCTAAAGCTTATAACTGGTTGTGCCACCCTTGGCAACAACAACTGCAATCAAGTATGAGTCTTTCACATTGCTGTAGAGGAATTTTGGCCCACTCTTCTTTGAAGAATTGTTTTAATTCAGCCACATTGGAGGGTTTTCGAGCATGAATGGCCTTTTTAAGGTCATGCCACAGCATCTTAATTGGATTTAAGCCCAGACTTTGACTTAGTCACTCCAAAACCTTAATTTTGTTTTTTTTGTTTCATCTCTGAAGTCTATGCAGAGATGGACTTCTTGTTGTGTTTTGTGTTGTGTCCTGCTGCATATCTCAGATGTGCTTAAGCTTGAGATCATGAACTGATTGCCGGACGTTCTCCTTCAGGATTTCCTGGTAGACTGCAGAATTTATGGTTCCATCAATTATGATAATTCGCCCAGGTTCTGAAGCTGCAAAGGAACCCCAGACCATTACACTACCACCACCATGTTTGACTGTTGATATGATGTTCTTTTTATGAAATGCTGTGTTAATTTTATGCCAGATGTAATGGGATGCACACCTTCCTAAAAGTTCAACTTTTGTCTCATCAGTCCACAGAATATTTACCAAAAGCCTTGATGATAATTAAGGTGCTTTTTGGCAAATGTGATGAGCCATTGTGTTTATTTTTGGTCAGCATTGTTTTTTAATTTCTTTAGATAGCCGCATGATATGTTGCTTTTTGAGATATTTTAGCATGCTTCACTTTGTCACTGCCTAACCAGACTGTGTCAATGCCTTAAGATATCAAGGTTTGATTCAGTTGGACTAAATAGTGCATGTGTAAATGAACTATGTACCCTTAAAATATTCATTAGGCTCATGGATTTTGTAGTGCAGATTAGATGATCTTTAAGATACTATGACTAATTTGCATCTAATAGCATCTAATAAATTTCAGAACCTTTCTCGCCCTCCTGGCATGTCGCCTCAAGACCCTCCTTTTAAATTGGTCCTGCAGAGGTGCCATTCACTTCCTCTTCCACAGAATGCCATGTCTGGATCAACGGTAGGGAGCTTGCTGCTAGACCAATCAGGTACAGTGTTACACCTGATAACAGCTGTGCAGCATATCTGACAGGACACACAATATATACTGTATGATATATACTAGATATTTCAAAACATTATTTACAAGTACACTGTGTGAATTTCTACACAAAAATATTGAATTAAAATCCTATAAATTGCACGGAACCTTGCAGTTTTACCTAGATAATGCTTCCATGTTTAAATTGCTTATTTATTTAAATGTGCAGCATTTAGCAGACCCTTATCCAGAGCAATATAATTGCTTTTGGACCTGTGATTAAGTCACTAAGTTACAAAGTAACTACTAAGTCATTATTAAGGGATTAAGTCACTAAACTACTGCAAGGGCCTTAGCTTGGATTAAATAATCTGTAGTTTTAGTAACGGTACTACACAGTATAATAATTAACAAGTCTGTATTAATACTGGATTAAAGTATTAATTTTTTCTGCAGATGAATCTGTTAGGCAATCAGCCACTGTCCTGAGCAGTAATGGAAGCACAAATGGAAAGAAAATGATCAGACCTGGTTCTGGACCTCTGCCAGTGCATCTGGTGAGTAATCATAGGCAATTATAGATTGGAGGATTTCATCTTTTATTATTCTTCTCAGCTTCCTAACTTTAAAATGTTTATCGAATCACCACGTAACTGATTTAAATTGCTTAAGTTTTGTAACTCTTTTTAATAACTATAAAAAAGATAAAAGTGGTAGTGCAGCAGTAAATAATTTTCACAGTTTCCTCAGATAACTCCTCTTTGTTTTGTGATTGCTTGGTTTAAACTGAACCAAAGGCCAGTTTTTCCACAATCGTTGGTCATGCCATAAGTCCACTTGCGGCAAGTTACTCTCTCTCTACCTCTATCTCTTTTTTTATTTTTCTTCTTTCTGATATTTATAGGCAATTTAAAAGTCTTTGCTTTTGTGAAACCCATGTTAGTCTGGCTAAATGGCTGGCTCTTATGGTAAGCTAGCTAGGAAACATCTACAGAGTTGTTCTCTAAATTTAAATAAATTGATGACTGATAATGATGGAGAAAACTTTAATTCATTCATTGTCTTCCGCTTATCCGATCTATACTTGGGTCAGTGGAACCTGTTGCAGAATCTATATTATATTAAACTATATTATACTAATCAGAGTTCACTCTGGCATAGTGAATTCTCCCTACTTTGCACATCCAAATAATATTATTTATACTTTTTTATTTGGGATCGTGGAAAGATGTGCCAACATTTATGTTTATCCATACCATTTACACTTTTGACCCATTGTTTGTAATATCCAACCTGGCGTCAGACCTCCAGAGGGAGCCTTCACTCACATTCTGAATCACCCATGAAGGAACACTTCCAGGATTTACTGTTCTTATGCAGCATGCACGTGGCATTACGGCGCGAAGTATCGTTCTCTGTGAACCTACCAAGCCTTGTGTGTATTGCTATTCTTGTGGATATTTAGTGTATGACCATTGCTGTGTTTCTATCGGTTTGCAAGTTTGTTTTTGTGATTCGGATTTTTTTGCTTCAGTTATTGATTTCTGGTTTTTGACCTTTTGCTTCCCTTTCTGGTTTCTTAGTTTTGCCTGCCGATTTATCCTATTAAAATCTGCATTTGGATCCTAGATCTGCCGCCTCTGGCTCATCCTTACATTGTTATAGTGATGTTGCAGACACCTGAAAATTACACTTTAACCTTATTTTATGCTAAAGTAATGGATTTGTTTCAAAGCAGCTTCATCTAGGTGAACCTCAGTCTTTTAAGCCAAAAGTGATTTTCTCTTCCAGCAAAAACTGTAACACATGTGTAAACAGTTTATTATGTCACATGAAATGAACACATTTAATGTTGTGACAACATTATAAAATATGATTATACACTATAAATCCAATACTGCTTGTATATTGCAGTTTAATATTAGTTCAATCAGTACAGGTTTTATGACATATGTTATTTTTAAGTCCAACAACATATATTAGTTTTCATGGTAAAATGTTGTTTTCCCTCGGTCTCCAGTGATTTCCTTATCAAGTTTGGAGTTTCTGTTTATCAGTGCCAATTTTGGTTGGCATTTTGGACCGTGAAACTTCCTTGACTTTTTAATACATTTGGAAATATTTGTGGTGGAGGTGTGAGGCAAACTGGCTAACCACTAAGCCACCGTGCCCCCCTGTAGAAAACTTATGACTGATATATTGCAGAATCTATATTATATTATAATTACACTAATCAGAGTTCACTCTGTCCATTTTATTTAAAAAAATGTTAAAACCTGGGCAGCTGGAGCCACCTCTGTTCTTCGGGACTGTTTTGCACTGACTGGCATATGTTCCGGGAGGCTGCAACCAATGGCAACTCAATCAACTTGGAGGAGTACTCGGGATCAGTGACCAGCTACATTGGCAGGTGCATTGATGACGTGACCGTCTCCAAGATCATCACCACACGCTCCAACCAGAAGCCATAAATAACTGCAAGGTTGCATGCGTTGCTAAAGTCTAGAGACTCTGCTTTCAGAGCAGACGACAAGATGGCCTTAAAAATAGCAAGTGTGAAAACTGTCCCAAGCCATCAGAGAGGCAAAGCACGCAAATGCCCAGAGAATCCATGGACACTTTCAGGACAGTGGAGACACCCAGTGCATGTGGCAGGTCATCCAGGCAATAATGAACTACAAGAAAACTTCACTTGCCTGTGACAGAGACACCTCCCTGCCAGATGCGCTGAACGACTGTTCGGTTTGAGGTGCAGAACAATGTGGCGACAAGGAACACAATCCTTCCCCCAACGACCAGGTGCTCTGCCTATCCACGGCTGATGTGAGAAGAACTCTTTTCAGAGTTAACCCACGGAGGTCTGCTGGACCAGACAACATTCCTGGCAGAGTGCTCAGGGAATGTGCAGAACAGCTAGCAGATGTCTTCACTGACATCTTCAACATTGAAGCACCACCACTGTTCTTATGTGCCTCAAGACAACGACCATCGTCCCCATGCCAAAGAAATGGTCAACGGTTTCCTGCCTCGATGACTATCATCCTGTCACACTCACACCCATCATGATGAAGTGCTTCGAGAGGCTCGTCATGAAGCACATCAAGACCCAGCTACCACCTCACTGGACCCCATGCAGTTTGCATATCATCCAAACCGCTCCACGGACAATGCCATCACCACAACCCTCCATCTGGGACTCACCCACCTGGACAATACAAACACATGTATGAATGCTGTTCATAGACTTCAGTTCAGCATTCAATACAATCATCCCTCAGCACCTGATTGAGAAGCTGAGCCTGCTAGGCCTAAACACCTCCCTCAGCACCTGGATCCTGGACTTTCTGACTGGGAGACCTCGGTCAGTACTGATCAGGAACAGCATCCCCATCACCACCACATTGAGCACTGAGGACCCTCAAGGTTTTGTGCACAGCCCACTGCTGTTCACTCTGCTGACTCACGACTGTGCAGAAATGCGCAGCTTGAAGCATATCATCAGGTTCAACGATGACACGACCGTGGTGGGTCATCAGCAAGAATGACAAGTCAGTATACAGAGAGGAGGTGCAACAGCTAACAGCCTGGTGTAGAGCCAACAATCTGTCTCTGAATATTGACAAAACTAATGAGATGATTGTTGACTTTAGGAGAGCACAGAGTGGCCATTCTCCGCTGTACATCGATGGATCCTCTGTGGAGATCGTCAAGAACACCAAATTCCTTGGTGTTCATCTGGCAGAGAACTTCACCTGGACACTCAACACCAGCTCCATCAGCAAGAAAGCACAGCAGCGTCTCTACTTCCTATGGAGTCTGAGAAAAGCCCATCTCCCTCCCCCCATCCTGACCATGTTCTACAGAAGAACCATTGAGAGCATCCTGAGCAGCTGCATCACTGCCTGTTTTGGGAATTGCACCGTCTCGGATTGTAAGACCCTGCAGAGTGCATTACAAAGCATACAGGTTCTCACAACCAGACTGTGTAGCATTTTCTTCCCTCAAGCCACCAGGCTCCTCAACACCCAGAACTGAACTGTACCAAACTCACACGCACACACACACACACACACACACACACACACACACACACACACCCCCCCTCAACTGTGTGAACTGATCTGTTCTGAACTTGAGACTCAACAGATACATGCCGATAACTTCACCCATATTCTAACTTTACATGCTGTATTTTCACATTTATTCAATTGCTGCTGGTGCTGTTTTGCATGCATTTTACACTGCCACCAACTGCTGATATACAGGAATGTATATGTTTAAAAGGAACCCTCATGTTTATAGTTCTCCTATTTTGCACATTGTACTACTTATACATAATGCAGAATGTATGCTGGTCTGCATTATTCTGTCTTTATTGTATATTTTGTGTCCTGTACTGTTTTGTTTAGTATCGTCTGTTTGCACTGTTTTCTGTCTTGCACTGATTGCACTAAGTTGTACACGTTGACTGAATATTATGATTATCACGTAAAAGTCCTTTTCAGCTAAGGCAGCCATGTACATCCAGCATTTCAGTTTAAAACTGGCCTGGTCCATGGTAGACCTTGAACTGATAAGTTGTCACTTTACTGGCCAAAGGGCCATCTCCACTTCCACATGAAATCTCAGTGATTGTCCACCAATCTCTGACTCCAGACTACCCTGCATTGCAAAAGAATTTTGTTCAGCCCAATAACACTCCCCCAGGACTAAGAATCTCTCTAATTTCCCCTATCCAGGTTTTTCCAGATAGCTCTGTTCTCTTTTATATTAATTTAAGTGATTCTGTGTGTCCTTACCTGAAAGGGAGATTTCTTCATTGTTGTTCATTTGTGGTGTCATTTACTCCAGAGCTGTTTGTTCAAAGCACCTTCTTTCAACCCTTCCACTATGAAAAAAAAACTTTGCTACACATCAACATTCTCATACAACATTCATACATTGTTTTGTAAACTTTCTCATAACCAGTCTTATCCAAGGCTATTAGGCTGGTCTTAGTTTCATACCCTCATCCATTTACATTTGTAGAAAGCTCAACCCCAAAGCCCAACCCCAGCCACAGATGCAGGACCTTGATTTGTGCACTGGTGTGCAGTCATGTTGGAACAGAAAGGGACCATCCCAAAATGGTTCCCACAACTGGGAGCATAATTTTGCAAAATGACTTAGTATGCTGAAGCGTTAAGAGTTCCTTTCACTGGAACTAAGGGGCCAAGCCAAACCCCTGAAAAACAATACTTGAATTTAATGATTTGGAGGGGTGTCCCAAAACTTTTGGCAATATAGTGTATATATAGAACAAATGTTCTGTAAGACATAGTATAATGTTCCTATTTAACAGCTTCATAAAACTTTTGTTATGATATTCAACTCTGATATGTATGTGAGCAAATGTTCATTTGGATCTTTTGGATGCATCATTCAAGAAAAAGTGCTGGTTGAAGTTATATTTATTATCTCCCATAAATGATGAATATAGAAGAAGAAGAATATACTATATGGAAAAAAGAGAGCAATATGTAAACCTAATGATGTCATTGTTCATCATGATCTCTACTAAATATTTGAGAAAATAATAAATAAAATGGCAACTATAATAAGAATGGTGACACTGCAGTGCACTCTCATTTGTGATAATAATAGTTGTTTCCAGCTTGGCGGTAGACTCCTTTTAGCAGGAAACAGGAAGTGAGCATGTATCACAAAGGGACAGAGGCTGGAAAAAAGAAACTCTCTCTGCATAGGGGAAGTGGGTGGGGTAGATATTCTTTGCCATTAATAATTGATTTAGCACAAATAGGGTATTTACAAATAGGTAGCAAAATTTGTATGATCTCATCCATGAGACCTCAAAAGTAATTAAAAGATGTTAAACAGGTCATGAACATTTTAAACAAACAAATGCCCACTGATACTCATTAATGAATAGCTTTTTTCTTAGTGCCTTTGTAAACTGCCACATTCAAAACTACAGCAATTAATAGGTTGTGTCCCTTTGGAATTTGAAGTTTTTAAAATAATATTTATGGTATGAACCCATCTAGATTTCCAGAAAGCTTAATTAAAGATGTCAAGAATCCTAGTGATGTGTCATCAGTAAAAAAAAAATTTAAATTACCCAAAAATGTAATTTTCTTGGTATTGTCTGGTAGATATATAAACAGAAAAAGTACCCAGCATTTATCAGTGGTGAATTTCTGCGATCTGATCCTTAAAACTAACAAATCAATAATATACCTACTGTAATGTTAAATTTTAGATTTTTTCCCCATACCTTTCAGCCTCTTACATAATCCACCTACTGTCTTTAAGGAGAGATTTTATTTGTCAGTTGAGGATTCACTGACTGTATGTAACCCTCTTGTAAGCTATAGTATTACACCAGAGATTGTTGTTTGGTACTGGTTTCCATTTACATTCCATTTACAAGCTTCATATGTATTGTACATATGCATTATATAATATGTACTCAGGAGCCATTTTAGTAAGAACAGCCATCCCCTGCACATTTATGCAATCCAATTAGCCAATCATGTGGTATTGGCACAATGCATAAAATGAGGCAGATACAGATTAATATTGCAGCCTCAGTTAATGTTCCTGTCAAACATCAGAATGGGGAAAAGTATGATCTCTATGACTTTGCCATGATTGTTGGTGCCAGATGGTTTGGGTATTTCAGATACTGCTGATATCCTGGGATTTTCACACACACTAGTCTCTAGAATTTACCCAGAATTGTGCAAAAAACAAATTTCAAAAATCCTATGAACAGAGGGTCTTGAAGGCTGAAACACCTTAATGATGAGCAAGATTAGAGGAGAATGATGAGACAAATTTTAGCTGTCAGGAATATAGTATCTTATATAAGTACTCATTACAAACATTATGAGCAGAACAAACATCCCAGAAGGCACAACACAAGTGGATGGTGAGTGTATGTTTTTATTTAGCAGGTCCTTAATAACTATGTGGCCTCAAGTGCTCCAGAAGTTATGCTTTCATAGTGGTAGGCACACTTCTAAATTAATTAATCGTGTGCATTTCTTTCAATGCTGGGCACAGAATAACTGAAATTGAACAGCTGATGACTGGAAGATGTCCAGGAAAAAGAACTGTTCAGTTTCGTTGAGTTGTGCCCATTGGCTGACAGAAAAGAAAAAAAACCCTTATATAACAAATACAAATAAACTACAATAAAAAAAATAGTGTGTGTGTGAGTGATTGTGTTGCTGCCACATGAAACATGATATATAGTTTATTTATTACTTTTAGCATGTTTAAATCTATGTATCACCCCTTCAGAGGACATAAGGATTAAATATACTGTGCTTTATTGAACCCTTTGTCCCTTTAGGATCACTATGGGCGTGATGAAGGAATCTGCTTTTCACTGCTGAACCTGTTCGTCTCTTAGTTGCGCGTGTTTATAATTTTATCATGCAGAGTGATGTCGCTCTCTCGGTTTCTGCTCGCTATAGCTCCCATTGAGGAAGCGCAGCGGTTTTGGATCTAGTTCAAATTAATGCCCATTTACTTCTTTTAAACAGGAGACAGCTGTCGCCGGTACAACACACACACCAATAAGGATGATGACGGTGAGGATCTCTTTTATACTCGCATGCCTTTGAGCTCAGGCCGCGATGGCGGCATTTTATCAGTGATTTCTCTGCTGCGTGAGCGCAATGGTGTATGTATGGACTGTGCGTAGATATCTTTAAATAACATATACTCGTACATTGCACCGTGACCTTGGATATGTGCTCTTCATGTTCTTGCCGAGTTTACAATAACGACGTCGTTCCATTCAATGCACAAGGCGATTACCGCCAACACTTCAACATCGCCGAAAAAATTAGTACGTTAGTATCTATAATGCACCTGTCTGGCCTTTTGGGTTTGGGTTTTTTTTTGTCGTTGCTGTTGTCGTCTTGTCATATCGATACAATTCTGTTTTTGAGCAGTTGATTCCATTTTTCTGTTCTTTAGTCCCGTGTCGTGGTGATGTGTGCATTGATTACTTCTGTCATATTGATGTTGTCGTTTGCATTTACTGCAAATAAATAATATTATAAAGTTATGCTATTATGACTAATGGTAGAATTTAGTAGACTAAATTTCCTTTAACGCATATGTTATAGAATGCATATTTGCAGTAACTGACCAATAAATGTAAACTACGTTTATAAAAAGTGGTTCTTGTTAGGGTTTTTGAACTATTCAGATTCATGTAAGAATGGTGTAAGTGCATAGAAATACACAAAACAGATTTAATGTCAAAAATCTCACTCAGAGAACACTTGATCAGATCCCACAATAAGTTGCATTGTTGACAACATTTTTACAGAATGTGTTATAGGCAAGTCAGCCCTGTCTTTTGCTCTGTAGAAGTTATAACTTAGTTCTTATACTATCTTCTTCAGTGATACTCAATATCACCAGCATAACAGCAGAAACATTTTAAAAAGACATTATTAATCAAATCATGAAGAGGCATACATCAGAAGTACAAACTGGAATATGTTGTACTGCATTGCTCCTTTTTATGGCAAGTTTTGAATGGCAAAAACTCATTACCGTATGGACAAACAGAAGAAACTAGAATAACCCTTGTAATGTGATATGTGCTTTCCAGTAGTGAGGATTTTTAGGCTTCAGACATGGCATTTCACTGAAGCCATGCTTAGTGAATGCTGTGCTATTGAGTACTTGGGTTATAACTTTTCACAAATACATTCCTTTATTTATTCTGGGAAATTATAAATAAATCTAAGCTATTTTGTTTTCTTCATGAATGTCTGAATCAGCTAAACCAGTGCATACTTGTTGCCAGTAGAAACCACCCACATACAAAGACTTATTTTATATCTGCTTATTTTGTAACTATGACATACAGTATATTGGACACATATGTCATAATTTTTGAGGCCCCATAAATGTCTTCATATTATATCACATATAAGCAAAGACAAAATCAACAAAACTGTCTGGATGTTTATGTGATTATGTAGAAATGTGATAAATTATTTAGCAAAAAAGAGCATATGAGGTATATGATTGCCTTTAAATCATATTAAAAATTTTGGAATTTTTTTTTATTAAAAATTGTGTATCCCTTGGCTTTTGTTTCAATTTTGCTTTCCCAACACATTTAGATCATGTTTCTTCAGTGCTCTCTGATAGCATTTTGTACTACTGTGTTCTACTGTGAAAGTTATATGTTTACTGAAATTCTAGAATTCTGTGAAAAAGAGTAGCATCAGAACAATCTGATCAGTATGATCTCAATACAGCATCATCTCATCTTTTTCGGTTGACTTAAATAGCTTGGGTTGCTGAATGACTAATGTTGAATGACTAATGCATGACTTCTCATGTGAATGAGGTGAGATGTCTTCTCATATGAGGATTTCATCCCACTACCAAACAGCAGTAAGGGTAGCATGTGAAGGTCTGTGTGACCCTCAAAGGATATTCCTCCCCAGACCATCACTGCCCTATCGCAAACCCACTCATGCTGGATGATGTTGCAGGTAGTACAATGTAAGTTGTTTGTCAGACCTTGATAGTAGGGTGTTGTTTAACTTCATCCACCGCAGACTCAGGATAGTAGGATGTTTGGGTGAGGTTGTAACTAGCAATTGAATACACTTGTGGTAGATCACCTTAACACAAAGAGTGAGGGGTTGAGTGCTGTGAGTGGGTTGGTGAGATAACTGCTGGAGTTACTCACCCTTGATGAGCATGTACTCTGAACTGAACAGCTTGACTTAGAAGTAGCAGTGTGACACCTCTTTCTATCTCCACCTCTCTCTCTGTGGTGACAGGTTGGGAGAGATAGTAAACCTTGGCATTGAGATCCACCAAATTATGCCACCTGCCTGCCACCAGCTGTCTTCCAGTCTGGCTTTTCTTCTGGATCCATGTTGCAGCCAAGTTTCTGTTATAAGTTGGGATCTCTTCAAAAACCCAGTGGATATGACCTCCTTTCAGGATTATGGTTATGTGATTTACATGTCCCTTCAGTGTTGCTTGGAGGCCAGTGCTTTTGGATTACCAAACTGAGATTATGATAATGTGTTTTGACTGTTTTTGTGCAAGGTACAAAAGAGTAAATGGTATCTTGGTTGCTTTATTTTTTATTTCTGTTTAAGTACAGAAAATGTTGTGTTTGCATTCAGGTAATTAAGTTGAAATCATTTAAGACAAGCAGAAGTTGTTGCAGTGTCCTTTCAAGAGGGGACTAGACAGCATTTCTTTGAATGTACAGTGGATATAAAAATCCTTCACACACCTGTAAAATGGCAGCGCATCTCCTGTACACAACTCTCTTCAGGTCAGCCCACAGATATCTGATTGGATGTAAATGGCTGGGCCATTTTAAAACCTTGATCTTGTTCTGGTGAAGCCATTCCTTTGTTGATTTTTACGTGTGCTTCAGGTCATTGTCATGCTGAAAGCAGAAATTCCTCTTTATCTGAATTGTTTTAGCAGAAGCATTAAGGCTTTGCATGAAATTGATTGAAGTTTTTGGAGCTATCTGTTATTCCATCTACCCTTATAAATGCCCCAGTTCCAACTGAAGAAAAGCAGCCCCAAATCATGATGCTACCACCATCATGCTTCACTGTGTGGTTGGTGTTCTTTTGGTCACACACTGTGTTCAACTTTGGTCTCATCAGTCCATAACACATCATTCCACATGGTTTTGGGAGATTGGATGTAAACTTTAGTTAGACTTGGATATTTGTTTTTGTTAAAAAAAAAGCCTTTCATCTTACCACCCTCCCTGTAGCCCAGGCATAATAAGAGATTTGGAGATTTTCTCTCCTGTGTGCGACACTGTGGAGCTCTCTGAGTCAAGGTTTTGTTATTTCTATTGTCATCCATAGTTTTTTGCATTTCTTGTGTGTCAATTGTAAGTGCAATCTTAAGCTAAGAAACAGCTGAGAGTGCAGTCATAGTGCACCTTTTGAACTTAGTGTGCTAAAATCCTTCCTGGAAATGCTTAACTTTTTCAATGTAATTCCAGGCCAGGCCCCAGGAGGGGCTGTGCCTGACAACCAGAGGCTGAGTGGAAGCATGGCAGATAGGTAAATGCAGAGCGGAGGCTCCGTCACTTGGTTAGAAAATAAAAAGACAAACTACATGCTCAGATATCTATGCAGTGGTACATTCAGGATCGCTCTATGCTGTGTTTCTGTGAAATACAGATAGAAAAATTACGAGTTCATAACACTTGAAGGCTACATGGTCTTTAGGGCTGACCTCATTGCCCTGGAATGCAGCAAAACCCGCAGGGAGAAACAGCATTCTTCATCAAACAGTACTGGTGCAATGATAGTAAGGTTATTCTGCAGTCCTGCTCTGAGTATGTGGAATATTTAAGCTTAAAGTGTAGACCATCTTATTTACCTAGAGACAGAAATGCATTATTGTGAGTGTTGTGTACATCACCTTTAATCACCGCAATCTCTGGAAAAGCATCCTAAAATTCCAACACTTTGCAAATTTTTCTATCAGAGGAAACAACATTCTACACCGCTGATACAGCAATATCCAAAATGCATACACAGCTAAACCTCAAACCTCACTTTGAATAATCTGACCACTTGGCAATCCTGCTAAAGCACACTTATACCAAATGGCTGAAGGCTAAGCAAGTCACAATCAGAACTATCAATACATTGTGGGATAATGCACTGGAAAAGCTGCAAGGCTGCCTAGAGGTACCAGACATTAATATCTTTTAGAAGGCTTCAGAGAATATTCACGACTACAAAGAGGCTGTCAGTCATATCAACTTGTGTACCTCAATCTGTGTCCTCTCCAGAACTGTATGTGCTTTTCAAAATCAAAAGCACTGGTTCAGTGTGAATATTTGCTGAACCAGGAAAGCTAATAATGAAGCTTACAGATTTCTGAGTCCCGACTCCCATCTGTACACGGTATCTTAGACTTTAAGTTAATAGCATATATAAGGTGTAGTGACTTGCGACTGAGACAGGCTGAGCATAGACATGCAGGGGACAAGGGTGGTGGAAAAAGTGCTCTTTTATTTAAAAGTCCTTTAGGAGAAACAAGATGAAAAGGTGGTCAAAGGTGCTGTTGTCAATGGCATGCTCTTTGGTGGTGAGTTCCAGGCAGTATGACGAGGCAGGAGCCATGGAGCTTGTAGAGTGCAGAGTGGCTTTGAGAAATTCTGCTGCCCCACCTTGTTTCCACGTGTTTCTTGGCTGTCCATAACAACAGTGCTAAAGTGTCGCTGTCCTTTTAGCACCCTAGCAGTAATCAGGCAAGAAGCATGTTTAAGCTGCTGGTGGGTCAGCAGTGTGGGCTGAAACAGAGCCAGACATTACCTTAGTTTGCATAGAGAAGTCACCATTTACATTTGCAAACTGATCACAATCAGTCCAGGCTTTTCCTGATTAGAGGCTAGTAGTATGTCATTTATAACATCAACCAGTGCTGTCTCTGGACTTAAATCCTGGCTGATACATTTCATGAATGTTATTTCTGTGCAGGAATGAGCATAACTGCTGTGATACAACCATGATCTTGGAGCTAAATTGGAGGTTTGATATTGGCTTATATTTGCTGACAGGGGTCAAGGTTTTTCAGTTAGTGATTTGATAACAGCAAGTCTAAAAGATTTAGGCAAATAGCCAGGGCTAAGGAAAGAATATTGTCTGTTTGCATAAACATGTAATTAAGGGATCAGTATCTATAAGTTGATGATTTTGAAGAGGAAATTAGTGAAATTGGTTTCACAAAGGGGATTAAAACATTCACAACTCTGATCTGATACAGTAATATTGGTGTCCACAGGGTTATCAAACTTTTTTGTTTTAAATCAATATTCAGAATTTTTTGCTTAATATTTCAATTTTGTCACTGAAATAATTCATTAAGTTATTGCTGCTGCATATTGATGGTGTCCAATTTTTCTACAGTGGTTTTATTTCTTGATAATTTTTATCTCCAATTAAGGTGGAGAAATATGCTGATCTAGCAGCACTAAGAAATCTTCTGTAGCTTAGGAGGCTCTCCTTTCACGCTACTTGAGATGGTCAGGGTTATGCTTGGATTTTCGCTGCCAGCATGCTAGGGTGCTTTTCGGCAGTCTATGTTTATGTATTGTAATGTGCTTTTGTTTATGTTTCATGTTCACATGTCTTTGCCCCGCCCTAGCCATAGATTTCTCCCCACCTCTGTTCCCTATGTGTTTGTAATTGGTTCCCCTGTTTATCCCTGCCACATTGCATTTTGCAGTGCGGAATTCTTGTTTTCGAGTTCTTGTATTCTGTTAGGTGCCCCCAGTATGCGTTTTTATGTAGTTAGAGTTTCGGTTTCTTTTAACCTATTTATGTTTGCCCAGTTTTCCCAGTGTTTCCTGTCCCTTTTGTCTGTCTTATTTGTTAATAAATTGTGTCTTTTGTTATCCCTGCAATTGGGTCTGATTTTACCCTGATAGGCATCCCTGAACACCTGACAGAGATACTGCCAATTTAGTTTGACGCCATTCACATTCTGTCTTCACCTGAGACATTAATAAAGGAGACAATGTTTATGAAAACAAACTCAAAAAACATTGAGAAAAGTCTAGTCAAGGATTTATTTTGTACTGACTTAAAGAGAATATGTTTAATAAATTGTTTGGTCTTTGATTTGTTCCTCTTCAGCTGATCAGTGGAGGATCCATCGTCAGTGCTGAGGCAGTATGGGATCATGTGGCCATGGCTGACCGCGAACTGGCTTTCAAGGCAGGAGATGTTATTAAGGTTCTGGATGCCTCCAACAAGGATTGGTGGTGGGGGCAGATCGATGATGAGGAGGGTTGGTTTCCAGCCAGTTTTGTGAGGGTAAGACTGGAATTTATCCAAGAATTTTGTACAGCAACATTCTTTCACAAACGGAATGTAACTGATAATTCACACTATTTGTTTAATTTTTGTCCTCTGTAACAGTGATAGAGTGAAATTTTGTTTTAAAAAATAGAAAGATTTTCAAGCAGGTCATGACCCATTTTCACCAGCCCTATCCATCTGTACTTTTGTTCTATTATTTTGACCCTAGGAACAGGCAAGTGCAGTAGTTTTCATCACTAACAATATATAGTCAGGTACAGTACATAAATATTCAGTACATAAATAGGTAGTTTTAGGCAGGGACTGTGTGATTAGTCTTAGGAAATTAAAAAATTGGATGCTTTGTGAATGCCTTTTGTGGCAGAATCATGTCACACTCTGTATTGTGCCATATCATTTGCATACATTTGTCCCTAAATGGGGGGCACGGTGGCTTGGTGGTTAGCACATTTGCCTCACACCTCCAGGGTTGGGGGTTTGATTCCCGCCTCCGCCGTTTGTGTGGAGTTTGCATGTTCTCCCCATGCCTCGGGGGTTTTCTCCGGGTACTCCAGTTTCCTCCCCCAGTCCAAAGACATGCATTGTAGGTTGATTGGCATCTCTAAATTGTCCAGAGTGAATGAGAGTGTGTGTGTGCCCTGCGATGGGTTGGCACTCCGTCCAGGGTGTATCCTGCCTTGATGCCCAATGACGCCTGAGATAGGCACAGGCACCCTGTGACCCAAGAATAGATCGGATAAGCGGCAGACAATGAATGAATGTCCCTAAATGTCTTGTTGATTAAGGTTTTCAAATTTCTCTTTGCAAACAGGTCAATCTTTTATACTTGACAGTACAGTATTTTGCAGACTCTCTTTGACAGTAAGCCTATGACAATTTGAGGTTTGCACAAGTCAATGGTAAAATTTGAAGATTAAAACAGGTCCCAATTCAATTTCATCTCACTTACCCATCTTCATTCCTAGAAGACCATATTGGAACAAAATGTATTTTTGTTATTCTTTCCAAAGGTTGAACCTCACCCTCCTCAACCCCAAACAAAACAGGTTTTCTATATCAACCCTATAGCCACTCGAAGGTTCCAAATCACAACAGCAAAGGTGCGTTTTTATGAAATTTCCTCAAGTGCCAAGAGTTTGTCAAACATATCATGAGCATCAAAACAAGTCAGATGAAGATCATGCTTTTAGTGTATGTAATAATAAAGCTTGTAGGCTTCATTCCTAAAAAAAATCTTCATGTGAGTTACACATTTGTGATGTGTGCATTTTGGATGCATCATTTAATATAAGTTTGACTTTGAGGCATTAGTAGGACTGCGTATGACTTTAGTATGTGTTTGCATTTCCATTTCATTTTTGTGTGCATTATTGCTTTAGAATTTTAGTGCCACGTTTAGTGGATGTCTCATAATTTTATTTGTTGGTGCACTGTTTTCTAGTTAAGGGTGGACCAACAGAACACTGTGGTCCTAGCAAATACCTCTAGCAGTACTAAAACACCTGGGAACAAAGTTTTAGCAGTTACAGCTTTCTGTGATCACTAAATTACTGTAAATTATTATTTAATTACACCAAGATGTAATCCCCTCCAAAAGTATTAAAACAGTAATTCTGTTGTTTTTGCTATACCCTGAAAACGTTTGGGTCTGAGATCAAAAGGTAAACACAAAACAACAGATCATAATTTCAGCTTCTGTGTCCTAACATTTACATTTAGATGTATCAAACAACTTAGAATGCAGCAAATTATTTTTTAATTCTACCAGATTTTCAAGATAACAAAATTATTGGAATATGTGACTAACCGGCATTCTTATTTTGCCTTGTTAGATTATTTGATTATTTCATTATCTAAACAATTAATAGCGAAGAATATCTACTCTTGGTTTTGCCTTTTTTTGTCAAGAGTGCACTTGCAGCTGTCTATGAGAGAAAAGCAAGCCATCTGAAAGCAAGAGGGACAAGCATTGGGTATAGACAATACAACAATTTGGAATGTCCTTAAAAAGAAAGAAACCACTGTTGTACTAACAACTTGACATGAAACTGGATGCTCACGGAAAATAGCAGCAGTTGATGACAAACACTGTGAGACCTGTGAATAAAAAACAAAAGCATCAGTCAGTGACATCATCAACATGCTCCAGAGGAACGGTGGAAAATCTATCACAATCTACATTCGGAAAAGGCTTAAAGAGTAGATATATATAGTGGCAAGATGCAAACCATTCCTCAGTAAGAATCAAAAAGCCAGATTAAAATATGAGCCACAAAACTGGAATCAAGATTAACCTATGTAGGTTGTTTCCTCTCAATGTACCACCCTAGTAGTAAAAAAACTATAAACTTTGTTATATGAAAAGGTTGTTGTTGACCAATATTTTGGTTAAAAGCCTAGCTAGGTATTTTGATTTCTCACTTACAAATTACTTATTACTGACCCTGAGTCCCCTCTGGGCTCAACATAGGCTTGAAAGCTAAAATTCTCATGTCATTCATCTTTTAACCTCATCCCAAATGTCTTTACATTGTGTGCACAATTATTAGGCAAGTCAGTTGTAAATTTCCCAGGGTTTGGGGAGTAATGAGGAGATGGGAAGCAGGATTGGGATATCTCTGGGGATTCTTTATGTTAACGTTTGCTTTTTATATTTCTGTGCACTCAAACACACACACACATGCCTTCGAGATGCTCAGCTTTCAGTCCTGCAGTGTTTGTCTCTCGGCACTTGGCCTGCCACTGAATAACCCAACCTCTCATCCCTCTCTTCCCACGGGACAACATGGCTCCCAGCTCTCTGTCCAATGAGTTAATCTACAAAACAAAGGGGGTTAAAATCCGACCGACCTACCTGTCACTGTAGGACTCCTAGATTACTCCCAAATTAAGCATGGCCTTGAGCTCATCCCGAACCTCCTGTTTTTTATGCTTGGATAGATGCATACCACCACCAAGGGGGTGGATTGAGCTGCTGTTTTTAGATTTAACCCCGGTCCTGGTTCGTCCCTTTCCAGAACAATCAACGACAAAGTCACAGGGCCATCTCTTTCCACAGCTTGAGGAAACTGAAGTGGTAAATCTGTTCACCTTACTTCATAGTTGATGTCCCCAATATGCCGATTCGAAGAGTCATTGCCAGTTGGTGATGTAAGGTGGGTAGCAAAATTATATATCCCAGTGCAAATTTCCATTTCTAAGTACCCCTGCTATACATTTGGGCTTGACGTTTTTGCGCCTGAGGTAAATTCTCCTGTGTTATGTGAATTAAGGTGTGAAGTTTTGCTTTTGCATAAAGAACTTGCAGAATTTCACTTTTGCTGGTAAAGATCTAGTTAAGATCTAGTTATCTACTTAATAAGACTTGAATTGACAGGCAAAACTCAGAATTCAGCAAGGGTAAGCGAGAGGTCAAAACTGGAAAACAAACACTGTGGCAAACAAAACCGAATCACAAAGACAAAACTCAAAAACCACAGCAACCACAGAAAAACACAACAAAGATCATGCACATAATGTCCACCAGAATAGCAATCCAACAATAAGGCTTGGTAAGTTCACAGGGAATGATACTTCGAGTCGCAATGTCATGTGCATGCTGCTCATGAGCCATAAAACCTGGAAGTGTTCCTTCGTGAGTGTGTTCAGAATTCGGGCGAGGGCTCCCTCTAGCGGTCTGATGCCAGGTTGGATGTTACAGAGCCCCTCCCTCTAGGAACACCTCCTGGTGTTCTACGGTGAGGGCAGCTTTGGAAAGGAGCTGGTCTGTTGGGATGCAGGCATTGAAACTCCTCCAACAGGGAGGGGTCCAGGATGTCGTGGGCATCGACCCAGGAATGTTCCCCAGGGCCATACCCCTCCCAGTCCACAAGGCACTGTAGGCAGTTCCTGACACAGCAAGAATTTAGGAGAGTGTGGACTCAGTAGTTGGGGGTCCTGTTGATCTCCAGTGGTGGTTCATTGTTCAGCAGGGTTAACATTTGGGAGGGAGTGAGCTGGCTTGAGGAGCGACATGTGGAATGATGAAGAGATGCAATATGTAGGAGTGAGCTTGAGGCAGTACATGAATGGGTTGATTTGGTGCACAAGACGAATGAGGGCTAAAATTGTGACATGGAAATTTCAAACGTAGGTCCTTTGTGGACAACCAGACTCGCTGCCCCACCTGGTAATCGGGGTGTGTTCATCTATGGCAATCTGCCTGTATCCTCTGTCTCCATATGGCTGTCTGGACGTGGACACGAGCACTTTCCTAGACTCTCTGGCTTCATTGAGCCCAGTCGTCCACAGTGGGTACATTGGAGGGTTCTCCGGACCAAGGAAACAGCGCTGGCTGGAAGCCCAAAACACATTGAAATGGAGTCAGCCCCCCGGAAGAATGCATGAGAGAGTTTTGGTCGTACTCTTCCCATGGCAGGATCTCACTCTACTGTTGTTGTTCGCTGCTGCAATAGGTTAGAAGATATCAGCCAAACTCTTGGTTTAGGTGCTCAGTCTAACCACTTGTCTTTGGATGGTATCCTGAGCTGAGGCTCACATTAATCCCAAGCTGGGCACAGAACACCCCCCCAAACACCTGAGGTGAATTGGGAACCTCAATCTGACATGATATCCTCTGGGAGACCATAATTCCAGAAGACCTGGTTAAATTGTGCTTTTGGTGTCTCAATGGCAGTTGGTAGGCCTTTTAACAGGACCATTTGGCAGGCCTTCGAGAACTGATAGATTGCCAATCCCGCCGGGAGCTGACGGCTTGTCCTAGATTGCATGCACATAGCACACGCTTTGACATAGTTCTCCACATCCTGGGAAAATGATGGCCACCAAATTGAACTGGGGGCCTTGTGTGCCCACTGGAGAACATGGTGATGGAGTGATGTGGGCACACAGAGCTTAAGAGGCAGGCAAGCAGGAGGCGGGAGTTCCTCGGTGTGGGCCCTTTGAATCTCTTCCACTAAACTCCAGTGAATGGGTGCTAGCATGACAGATGGGGGAAGAATGGGTTCTGGGTGGAGCGACGTGCTTACAGGATAGTGCATCTACTTTGCTGTTCTAAGTACCAGGTCGGTATGTAACAGATAAATCAATACAAGGTCGTAGACCTCCATTTTTCTTTTCCACGAAAAAGAAGCCAGCAGCTTCAGGGGAGGTTGAAAGACAAATGTAATCCACCTGGAGGGCCTCTTCGATGTAATCCTCCATGACCTTATTCTCTGGGAGTGAGAGAGGGTAAATCCTACTCTTAGGAGGCATCATGTTGGGTAGGAGATCTATGGCACAAGGAAGACAAGTGGCTTTCTCCTTGCTAAACACCTCATGGAGATCTAGGTATTCACGTGGGAAGATGGAGGCATTAATATCCCTTGGACTTTCTCCTGACGTGGTGAAGCAGGGACATGGGATAGTGTTCTGAAAACGTGAATCCAGGCAGAGGGATGACCAGCACATTAATTCCCCCTCTTTCATTGACATCCATGGGTTATGAGTCTGCAGCCAGGAGTACCCCTTCCGCATGGGTCGGTTATCGACAGCCGTTACTCGTAGAGGAGTCACACATGGGGCCGTGGAGAGACGTAGCTCTAGGTGGTGATTGATTAAATTAACAGCAGAACCACAATCTATTAGGGCTGAGACAACAGAAGATGCAACTGTACCAGTAGAGTCATACAAGAGTAAAGGTGATCTCCCCCACCTTGGGTGTAGAAGGTCTTTGAGGGCACGCTGACACCCGGTGCCCCGATCCTCCACAATAGAAGCATAAATGAAGGCGGGTCCAGTGCTGATGCTCCTCCAGAGGAACAGAGGTATAGCCCAGCTGCATGGGTTTCAGCTTCTTCCTCCCAGGGCTGCTGGAAGTCCTCACAATAGCTAATTTTGGGGACAGATTGGGCACCCAATCGATGTTGGTGCAACAGGTTGTCCAGTCTGATCGCCATGCTGATGTAGGTTGAGAGGGAGGTGTTGGCATCCCTACACCATCTCGACCTGTAGCACAGGACGTTGCGAGGAGTCTCTCATGAAACACAGCTAACAGCGCGGCATCGTTCCACCTACTCTGTGCGTCCAGGGTGTGAAATTTTACAGCATAATCCACAGTGGCATTGGTCCCTTGGCATAGTTCGAGGAGTTGTACGGATACATCTAGACCCCTCGGTAGATATTTAAACACCTCCTGAATGAACCTGAAAGTAGGTGAATGAGGTTTTTACCTGGGGATCATGATCCCAGACAGTGGAGTCCAGTACAATGCTCTCCCAGTTAGAAGTGATAGGAGGAAGGCACACTTTTCCTTTTTTCCTTTTTTTTCCTCGCACACTTTTTTAGGAGGAAGGCAGTCGTTTTCTCCTGGTAGATGTCGGGCTGGTAGGCGAAGAAGTTGTCTCACTGTCTGAGAAAACTGCGCACTGTCTGAGAAAACTGCACACAGTGATCCACGGCACCATCAAATTTTTCCGGGAAAGCCATTCGAAATAACTCACTGCACGGAGCTGTCGAGATGGGCGGGGGGGGGGGGGGGGGGGTAGTGTGAGTCAGCGGTGCACGCTGCTTATGAGCCGTAAAACCCGGAAGTGTTCCTTTGTGAGTGTGTTCAGAATTCGGGCGAGGGCTTCTTCTGGTGGTCTGACGCCAGGTTGGATGTTACAAAAGGTAACATCCTCCCAATTTTTCCAGTGACATCAAGGACACTGTAAGTCTTGCATCCATATAATAATTCAAATGGGGAAAACCCTGTGGAGGCTTACGGGACCTCCTCCATGGGAAATAAGAGGCTTAAGCCACTTATCCTCATTCCACACAACATTGTAAATAAATTATGAATCATATTTTTATGTGTTTAATTAAACTCTTCGACCACTGGTGTGAATCAGTATGTTGTTGTTGTTCCTTTAGCTGCTCCTGTTTTTGGGGTCACCACAGCAGATCATTTGGTCCAATTTTGCACAGGTTTTATGTCGGATGCCCTTTCTGACGCAACCCTCCCATTTAATCCGGGTTTGGGACCGGCACTGAGATTTAACTCTTCAGTGGCTGGGTTAGTGCCCTGTCCAGGAATTGAGCCCAGGCTGTGTTAATGAGAGCGCGGGATCCTGCCGCTGGACCACCAAGAGGTGGTCTGAATCAGCATAGTCCCCAATAATATTTACAGTTTGTGTAATGTTCATGATATGAATATAGTTCCCTGGTCCAACTCTTTTTGGATACAAAATGTTTACTCGTATGTTTCAAAGTGCACTTGTATATTTTGATCTTGATTAAGTCCATCCAAATACTTGTGAAGGGGACCTGGATTAATGGAAGCAATGGCACTTTTGGGGTGACCGGCAAATTAACCAGTCTCACATCACCTGTGAGTATTGCTGTGAATTCCTGGGCCAATAGAAGCAGGCTCTGGGCTGTTTTTTCAACCCCCAAATGCCCTACCATTGGATTATGGTAAGCCTCTTGAAATAACAATTTTACAATTCACCCTCTTGTATCAAGCATTGGTGAATTGAGGGTTGGTTTACATCCTGAATCTACCAATGCATGGTCTTTACCTCCTTGGACGGTACATCCATTCCTTCTGGAAAATGGGTGACAAACTCAGAGGACTCCACAATGGATTTCTGCACCAGTGTAAAGTTTCCCAGGATTCACAGAGGAATGAGGAGGTAGGAGGCAGGCTTGGGACGACTCAAGGGACTTTTTTAAGTTCTTTAACTTTTGTATGCTTTGCTTTTCAGCAATTTTAATATCTGTGGCACACACAAACACATATAAAAACACAAATACACTGACACACACACATGGGTTTGCACTGCTTAGCTCTCTCTCCTATTGTAATTGTCTCTCCCCATTTTATCTCCTTTCCTACTTTCTGCAACACAAAACATATGTTAGAGTAACCCCATAGAGATGTAGATCCTTACCACTCATTTCCTATTGCTCTGCCTCCCGTTTACAAACTGGTGCTCAACCATGCGCCCACTTCCACGTCAGTATTATTGTCTGATCATTATTTCTATGCATGCTATCTAACAGTGCTCCATTGCATACATTAAGGTACACCACTGCTTCTTTAGCCAGCAGAGGCATCAAAGATGACAGAATGATGACTTTCCTCTTTCCCCTTTCCTCATCTGATTAAATCTTATTGAGTACTTCTGGGCTTTTCTTAAGCATGACATTTACAGTAAGGGTAGCCACCTATTTGAACAGCATTTTGTAGGCTGTGGCAGCTGCTTCAGTTAAAATTGATTGTGAGCAGTCATAATTGAGTAGTTTTAAATCAAAATTATTGTCATTTATTTTATTATGTTAATTGTTATTTTATTTTAGTTATTTGCAGTGGCCAGTAGGGGGTGTTGAGGCACCGCCCCCTTAAAGTTAGTCAGTGAAGAATGCTACTTTAACACATTAAAAATAATTATATATTTTAATAACGAAATAAAATCATTTAGTCATACTATTCCACTGTTAATCATATCATTTATTTAAAAAAACCCAAAAAACCTATGTTTCATGTGGGCGGGGTGCCGGACAAACGAGTGTGTATGTAGGTCCATAAACTTTTGAAAAGCATGTCATTTGAGGCTGAGCTCTAATTGGCTTGATTCAAATTGTCCTTGGGAACACTCCCACTTTTGTTGTTAGCGAATCAATATTGTTTTTATATATTTGTCATCATGTGTTTGGACCATTCTCAACGAGTCTCATTACCACTCAGCAGATTGTCAGTTAACGGACAAGTACTGATTAATGTGGAAGCAAGTGAAATATCTCGAGATAAAAGAAAATTCGGTTATATCTTTACAAAAATACCCTTTCACAAGGCATTCAGATGAAGAAAAGAAAAGAATCAAGGAGCTTGGACCAGATAGACTCAATTTGCAAATTCAGCAGCAGTCAAGTGATTGTGGTCGAGCTTACACTTACACCATGCTGTCGAGCTTACACCATGCTGTCAATGGAAAAGAGATGACTGACTTTAACCAGAAGGTCATTGAGAAAGTTACAAGCCAGAAAGAAAGGAGAGCAAAATTTATTTTCAAATAGTTCCACTGGCTTGTGATTAGGCAACCTTCCAGTATATATATAAAAACCACAGCAAAACAGTCCAGCAAAGCAATCCAAATCGTAATCCAGTGTCGGTAACAGCATGCAAAGTATCCAAAATCACTGAAGAAACAGTCAGCGGGGTAAATGAAACCAAAAGTGCTAGGCAAAAACACAGTAGTTAAGAAAACATAAAGTCGGTACATAATGGATCAATAGAAACAAAGAACAATGAATGGCTTGATATGTAGCGTGAGCAAACAATACTTTGACATGAGTTTGTAATTTATACTATTGAAACCAGGAAGTAAACCGGAAATGGTTCAGAATTCCGGCAAGGTTTCCCTTTGGTGGGAGGAAGGGGGTACAGCTGGTGGAATTGCTACACTAGTCTAGTGCAAAAGAAGATATATAAAGACTAGGGTCTTTTCCTCATATCATGGCGGCTACATTCCGAGCTGCATGGCTTGGCTGCATTCCAAGTACCTGTGCCATGTGGAACAAGTCCCAGGTCTGTCTTCGGTTATGGAGGTCGCAGGTTGAGTTATCCGAAATGGAATGAGAGACAAAGGAGTTCCTTCTCTCATACTCTACACTGACTCACTGATTCTGTGAATGGATCTATGTGGTGATGCTTGTGACCAGGAGACAGCCTTGGACAGAGCAACTTGGAGACTATCACACCGTGACAGATCTGCCATTACATCTGTCAGATTGTGACAGGAATTAGTGTCTATAATGAACTCAGAAATTACACTGACTTAATAGTTCCCCATAAGCCCTTGGTTGCTGTTGTAGGAAGGACATTATTTAGTTACATTTACATTATTTACTGTCCAGTGTCACCCAAATGAGGATGGGTTCCCTTCTGAGCCTGGTTCCTCTCAAGGTTTCTTCCTCATATCATTACAGAGAGTTTTTCCCAACACAAATGATGAATTATTATTGTCTGCATCTGACTCTGAGGAGCTTGTTGTGGGTGATGATGACCAGTCTGCCACTGAATTGCTTCCTGAAAACAGTCCGTGTTGTTCATGATGTTGAAGACAATTTTTTTTTTAAAACTCATGCTTTCACTAAGTTCAATCCGCACTAGCTTGGCTGTATTTGAGCTAAGTTCCTGCACTGCATGGCTCAAGTCCTGCGTCTATATTAATGCTGTCTTCCACCTAGGGCTATTAATCAGTAGCCTGGCCTGCTGAGGCAGGAAAAGAAGGCTAGCTTTGCTGTAGTTTTCAAATCTGGACAGTTGGGAAGAAAGGAATTTTAACACCCAAGAGCAAGGGTTTCTACAGCTGTCCCTTTACGGCCATCTCCACTCTTGTCTATCCTGCCACCTCTGGTGCCATGGGGGTCAGTGCAGCCGCTAGCATCAGTCGCTAGTGCGCCCCTTGAGATTAGAGGAGTGAGGTTTTTATACCTGCACAGCACTTACCGCTGGCCTCCGTTACACATGCTCTGGCTCCTATGTCACCACCTCCTAGGTTAGCGCCTACCAGCTCACTGTAAGGACAGTGAGAGGCTAACATCTTTCTCAGACCATTTTTAAATGTGTGCAGACCACTGTTGTTGGCACAGACCAAACTTCATTCCTTCAGGAGGAATCTCAGCATCTGAGAAAGGGGCCATAGACCATATTACCCTCTGAGATCAAGCCTTTCTTGGTTCCAAAGAGTTGAGCTCTGCCCAATTTTGGACCTGCATGCTCTGAATTTGTACACTGAAACGTACAAGTTCAAGATGTTAACACTTGTGGGCTTGTGGACTCAATTTCCCTTCTGGATTGTGCTCCTTGGTAGAATCCCATCAGGAGGAACCTCCTCTCCTCTCCACTGTCCAGCACTCTGGTCTGAGGATATTTGTGCTGTGGCACACACCCATATGACCCCACTCCTGGATCCTGGGTCTTACAGGGCTTGTGGTTCTCTGCTCATGACATGGAACAGACATCTTCCAGCATGTAATGTTAACTTTGCTAATGTGTTTACAAGTGCCAACATCAGCAGCATGGATGGAAGGAAGGACAGAATATATTGAGCTCCAAGGGGAAATTTGGACAGTTTTGGAGAGACAGATGACTTTACACTTGAAAAGAATTTAACATGTCTAGCCTGCATCTCAGACAAGCCTCTGAAATGATTTGAGTGATCTGATATAAAATATGTTACTAATGTGTCCTAGGTGCATTTTTATGTAATGTATAGTGTGTGTGTGTGTGTGTGTGTGTGTGTGTGTGTGTGTGTGTGTGTGTGTATGTGTGTGTGTGCATTTTTGTTTTTTTTTAATGATTACCTTCATTAATTCATTACTGATAATAAACCCACATTGAACTCAAATTTACTGATTCAAAGTACATTTATTGCATGCTTTAACAGTTGACTTTAACAGTAACATTTTCAATATTTTATCTTAACAGTAATGATACATAATAATACACCTGATAAATGGCTATTTACAGTCCTGCATTACTAACAATTTGATTTTAAGTTTGTTTGTCAGCACCATTCTCTACTGGTTATTTGTTAAATAACAATTTAAAACCAGTAAATGAAATGAATTGAAATTTTGTTGCCTAATTGCTGTGCATTCTAAAGTTAAGTCTCATTTTTTCTTTATTAAACATTCCATTTTATTGTGAAATAAACATTGAGGACCAGCTGAGGCCATTGTATATGTTTACCAATAAAATTAAGCTGAGAAATACCATTTGCCTTATAATTATGCACACAATGTAGTGTAAGGCAGAAACAAGAGAGTTAGCCTTCACATTCCAATACTTTCAGGGGGACTGCACTCATTTTTTTGAGTATGTCCTACCTTAGACAACAGATTGGAGATTAGATTAGTCTGTACTTTTCTTAGTTTAAAAAAGGATATAAAAAATGCCAAAGGTCAGAGTCATATTTTCTGTATATACTTTACTCTTCTTGCACATAGCTGTGGGTGAACCAGGAAGATCGATCCATTGAAGCTGCTGAGGGCAGCAGTGAGGTCCAGAATGGACACCTGGATGCAAGTAGTGACTGTCTCTGCTTGGGTCAGCCTCTACAGAACAGAGACCAGATGAGGGCTAACGTAATTAATGAGATCATGAGCACAGAACGTCACTACATCAAGCACCTGAAAGATATATGTGAGGTACTGCTCATCTTTTCCCTTTTCCTAAAACCATGATTGCTGATTAATAATGATTATTAAGTTATAGAAATTATATTTACTTTAAAATGTCATAGTAGTAATTTTTTAACTTGATGAGGTTTCCTTAAACATTTGTTAAACCTTGTTTCCATTTACTTAAAATTTAGTATTGTTACGTTTTGTAAATGTTTCCATTTATATAACATTTTGGTCTGTTTTTGTTTGCCTGTTTTATATATATAAACTTGTATTGAATAATTTTTCTCTTTAGTCTGTCCCTAAAACATATGCTAATGTGTATATATACATATACACTCACTTTAACATCAACAACAGTAACCCTGCTGATTTATTCAGTTATCCAATCAGCCAGATTCAGTTCAAAAGCTTCACATAATCTTCACACATCACTTCAAACATCAGAATAAATAAATAAATGTGATGGTTGTTGATGTGAATTTGAGAAACTACCCTATCTGTGTGATGGCCTGGCCTGATGGAAAACCATCATAAGATCAATAATTTCTATCATTTTACGTTTGTTGCTATGTTATTTCCTGGGGATTAAATTTGTAAAAAATTCACATTTATATTGTAACCTAACCTACTTACAAAAACATTATTGCCAAACTAGCATTTTGTCATGTACACAAAAAATCAGGGCTAATTGTACATTCACTGGCCACTTTATTAGGAACACTATACTAATACTAGTAAGGACTACCCTTTGCTCCCAAAACAGCCTTAATTTTTCTTAGCATGGATTCCACAAGATGTTAGACACGTTGCTTTGAAATTATGGCATATGTTGACATGAAAGATCCCAGGAGATCAGCAGTTAATGCCACAGGCATAATCAAATTTTGTCTACTATCTGAAGTTTGAAGTGAACATTACAGCTTCTGCAACATAAACCACTACCCCATACCTGCATGGTAATTGATAATTGCTTGAATAAGTACAAGTGCTCGGTGAGTGTACAGGTAAATGTTTCTTGTGAGGCTCCAATACACTAAAGCTGTGTAACACAAAAAAAATTAAATTTCAAAATGAGAAGATAAATGAAAAGGAGCAGATCCTAACTGTAAACGGTAGAATATTTGCAGACACAGTATGTGGACAATAGTGCAAAAGGTAGTAAAATAAATAGTATCTGTTTACCCCTGTAGTGTCTGGGAGTACTGAAAGTATAAAATGCAGATGAAACAAAAATACAAAGTAGCATTTTAAAAAAAAAGAAAAAGAATTTGAATTTAAATTGAAAGAAAATATATAATAGAAGCAGAAGTTTCTTTCGGCTGCTCCCTGTTCGGGGTCACCACAGCGGACCAACTCGTCCGCACAACAACTTGGCAAATGTTTTACATCAGATGCCCTTCCTGACGCAACCCTCCCATTTTCCGGGCTTGGGACCGGCACTGCATCCAGTGGCTGGGGTTGAGGCATTGGCTGGGAATCGAACCCGGGCCTTCCACATGATAGGCAAGAAACCTACCACCGAGCAACCAATGCCCTGAACGAAAACATATAATAAATAATAATAAAAAATATAATAAATGATGTAAAATGGAGAATAAAACTTATCAACTGTATCAGTCTCATTGCTTGAGCTAAAAATCACCATGAACATCTGATGGCTTTTTTCTGCACTGCCTCAGATACACACACACACACACAGACACACACACACACATACAGTGGTGTGAAAAAGTGTTGGCCCCCTTCCTGATTTCTTATTTTTTTGCATGTTTGTCACACTTTAATGTTTCAGATAATCAAACACATTTAAATATTAGTCAAAGATAACACAAGTAAACACATCATGCAGTTTTTAAATGAATGTTTTTATTATTAAGGGAAAACAAAATCCAAAACTACATGGCCCTGTGTGAAAAAGTGTTTGCCCCCTAAGCCTAGTAACTGGTTGGGCCACTCTTAGCAGCAACAACTGCAATCAAGCATTTTCGATCTTGCAGAATTGTTGTAATTCAGCCACATTGGAGGGTTTTTGAGCATGAACCACCTTTTTAAGGTCATGCCACAGCATCTCAATCGGATTGAGGTCAGGACTTTGACTAGGCCACTCCAAAATCTTCATTTTGTTTTTCTTCAGCCATTCAGAGGTGGACTTGCTGGTGTGTTTTGAATCATTGTCCTGCTGCAGAACCCAAGTTCGCTTCAGCTTGAGTTCACAAACAGATGACCGGACATTCTCCTTCAGGATTTTTTGGTAGACAGCAGAATTCGTGGTTCCATTTACCACAGCAAGTCTTCCAGGTCCTGAAGCAGCAAAACAGCCCCAGACCATCACACTACCACCGCCGTATTTTACTGTTGGTATGATGTTCTTTTTCTGAAATGCGATCTTATTTTTACGCCAGATGTAATGGGACACAGATCTTCCAAAAAGTTCAATTTTTGTCTCGTCAGTCCACAGAGTATTCTCCCAAAAGTCTTGGGGATCATCAAGATGTTTTCTGGGAAAATTGAGACGAGCCTTTATGTTCCTTTTGCTCAGTAACGGTTTTCATCTTGGAACTCTGCCATGCAAACCATTTCATGAACACTCGCCTTAACTGAGGCCAGTAAGGCCTGCAGTTCTTTGGATGTTGTTGTGAGGTCTTTTGTGACCTCCTGGATGAGTTGTCTCTGCGCTCTTGGGGTAATTTTGGTCGGCCGGCCACTCCTGGGAAGGTTCTCCACTGTTCCATGTTTTCGCCATTTGTAGATAATGGCTCTCACTGTGGTTCGCGGCAGTCTTAAAGCTTTAGAAATGGCTTTATAACCTTTCCCAGACTGATAGATCAGTAGGTTTGTGACCTCAAGCTGACACAAACTTGGGTTCTGCAGCAAGACAATGATCCAAAACACACCAACAAGTCCACCTCTGAATGGCTGAAGAAAAACAAAATGAAGACTTTGGAGTGGCCTCGTCAAAGTCTTGACCTCAATGCGATTGAGATGCTGTGGCATGACCTTAAAAAGGTGGTTCAAGCTGGAAAACCCTCCAATGTGGCTGAATTACAACAATTCTGCAAAGATGAGTGGGCCAAAATTCCTCCACAACGCTGTAACAGACTCATTGCAAGTTATCGAAAACGCTTGATTGCAGTTGTTGCTGCTAAGGGTGGCCCAACCAGTTATTAGGCTTAGGGGGCAAACACTTTTTCACACAGGGCCATGTAGTTTTGGATTTTGTTTTCCTTTAATAATAAAAACCTTCATTTAAAAACTGCATGATGTGTTTACTTGTGTTATCTTTGACTAATATTTAAATGTGTTTGATTATCTGAAACATTAAAGTGTGACAAACATGCAAAAAAATAAGAAATCAGGAAGGGGGCCAACACTTTTTCACACCACTGTACATACAGTGCACATTGTGTATGGGAAATGTATGTGAACTTGAATAGATGAATAGAATTTTTATATTCTTCACTACATGAAGTACAGGTTTAAAATACTTCTCATTTTTAGGGTTACTTGAGGCAGTGCAGAAAGAGGATCGACATGTTCAATGGTGACCAGGTTAAAGTAATTTTTGGAAACATTGAGGACATCTATAGATTCCAGATGGGATTTGTTCGGGATTTGGAAAAGCAATACAACACAGAAGAGCCCCATCTAAGTGAAATAGGTCCATGCTTCCTGGAACATGTAAGCGTTTTAGTGAATACCTACACACATTGAAAGTACCATTTAAATATTGCATGTGTTGAAACTAAAGTCATTTGTAAGCTATTGCACGTTTGTTATTTGATCCAAAGCAAAGCAACAATTAAATACACAAATATTTTCTTTTTCGTAAACAATGTACCATCACAACAAGTGAAAAAATCTGAATGAAAAAATTGCTCTTTGATGAAGTTTATCTGATATCTACAAACTTTTGACTTACAGCAAGATGGGTTCTGGATCTACTCTGAATATTGCAACAACCATCTGGATGCATGTATGGAGCTATCTAAGCTAATGAAGGATGGACGCTACCAGCACTTCTTTGAAGCATGCCGTCTCCTGCAGCAGATGATTGACATCGCAATTGATGGGTTCCTGCTGACCCCAGTGCAGAAGATCTGCAAATACCCACTGCAGCTGGCTGAGCTACTCAAATACACAGCACAGGAGCACAGGTAACACAAACACACACACACACACACACACACACACACACACACTATACATTACATAAAAATGCACCTAGGACACATTAGTAACATATTTTATATCAGATCACTCAAATCGTTTCAGAGGCTTGTCTGAGATGCAGGCTAGACATGTTAAATTCTTTTCAAGTGTAAAGTCATCTGTCTCTCCAAAACTGTCCAAATTTCCCCTTGGAGCTCAATATATTCTGTCCTTCCTTCCATCCATGCTGCTGATGTTGGCACTTGTAAACACATTAGCAAAGTTAACATTACATGCTGGAAGATGTCTGTTCCATGTCATGAGCAGAGAACCACAAGCCCTGTAAGACCCAGGATCCAGGAGTGGGGTCATATGGGTGTGTGCCACAGCACAAATATCCTCGGACCAGAGTGCTGGACAGTGGAGAGGAGAGGAGGTTCCTCCTGATGGGATTCTACCAAGGAGCACAATCTAGAAGGGAAATTGAGTCCACAAGCCCACAAGTGTTAACATCTTGAACTTGTACGTTTCAGTGTACAAATTCAGAGCATGCAGGTCCAAAATTGGGCAGAGCTCAACTCTTTGGAACCAAGAAAGGCTTGATCTCAGAGGGTAATATGGTCTATGGCCCCTTTCTCAGATGCTGAGATTCCTCCTGAAGGAATGAAGTTTGGTCTGTGCCAACAACAGTGGTCTGCACACATTTAAAAATGGTCTGAGAAAGATGTTAGCCTCTCACTGTCCTTACAGTGAGCTGGTAGGCGCTAACCTAGGAGGTGGTGACATAGGAGCCAGAGCATGTGTAACGGAGGCCAGCGTTAAGTGCTGTGCAGATATAAAAACCTCACTCCTCTAATCTCAAGAGGCGCACTAGCGACTGATGCTAGCGGCTGCAGTCTTTAGCCTCCTTGTTAGCGCGCCCACCTCCCATGCCGGCGAACCGGGTTCGGGACCCACTAGGTTGGGAGTAGGACCCGGGATGTTACACATGGGTGGGCATGACTGACCCCCATGGCACCAGAGGTGGCAGGATAGACAAGAGTGGAGATGGCCATAAAGGGACAGCTGTAGAAACCCTTGCTCTTGGGTGTTAAAATTCCTTTCTTCCCAACTGTCCAGATTTGAAAACTACAGCAAAGCTAGCCTTCTTTTCCTGCCTCAGCAGGCCAGGCTACTGATTAATAGTCCTAGGTGGAAGACAGCATTAATATAGACGCAGGACTTGAGCCATGCAGTGCAGGAACTTAGCTCAAATACAGCCAAGCTAGTGCGGATTGAACTTAGTGAAAGCATGAGTTTTAAAAAAAAATTGTCTTCAACATCATGAACAACACGGACTGTTTTCAGGAAGCAATTCAGTGGCAGACTGGTCATCATCACCCACAACAAGCTCCTCAGAGTCAGATGCAGACAATAATAATTCATCATTTGTGTTGGGAAAAACTCTCTGTAATGATATGAGGAAGAAACCTTGAGAGGAACCAGGCTCAGAAGGGAACCCATCCTCATTTGGGTGACACTGGACAGTAAATAATGTAAATGTAACTAAATAAATGTAACTAAATAAGTAAATGTTACTAAAATGTAACTTCCTACAACAGCAACCAAGGGCTTATGGGGAACTATTAAGTCAGTGTAATTTCTGAGTCCATTCACAGAATCAGTGAGTCAGTGTAGAGTATGAGAGAAGGAACTCCTTTGTCTCTCATTCCATTTCGGATAACTCAACCTGCGACCTCCATAACCGAAGACAGACCTGGGACTTGTTCCACATGGCACAGGTACTTGGAACGCAGCCAAGCCATGCAGCTCGGAATGCAGCCACCATGATATGAGGAAAAGACCCTAGTCTTTATATATCTTCTTTTGCACTAGACTAGTGTAGCAATTCCACCAGCTGTACCCCCTTCCTCCCACCAAAGGGAAACCTTGCCGGAATTCTGAACCATTTCCGGTTTACTTCCTGGTTTCAATAGTATAAATTACAAACTCATGTCAAAGTATTGTTTGCTCACGCTACATATCAAGCCATTCATTGTTCTTTGTTTCTATTGATCCATTATGTACCAACTTTATGTTTTCTTGACTACTGTGTTTTTGCCTAGCACTTTTGGTTTCATTTACCCCGCTGACTGTTTCTTCAGTGATTTTGGATACTTTGCATGCTGTTACCGACACTGGATTACGATTTGAATTACTTTGCTGGACTGTTTTGCTGTGTTTTTTTTATATCTGTTAAAAACACAGCGTATGGATTCCACTCAGCCTGTGTCCACCTCCATGACACTCTCAGACATTAAGACAGACAGTTGACACCAACATACACAGAGCGCTTCCTGAAGTCAAAGAAGCTGGAGTAATGTTATATAGATGTCCTTATTTGGTCTTACTGGCATGATCTGCAAGGAGCATTTGAATAGTGTCAGCCATGACAGAGCATTCAGTTCTCTTGAAAGGGAATGGTTATTATATGGCAATCATGTAACTGTGAAAGAAAAGTCAAAATAAAGAACATTGCTGGAAGTTGGTGTTTAATTCTACTGAGCTAGTATTAGAAAGACATTAGTTAGAATATCAAGTGGAACCTTACTGAGTCTATTTAGAGCTTAAAGCTCTAAGTAGTTTCAAACTTTAAATTAATAATCTTCAAGGATTGGGCTGTAGATCTTGCACTGACATCCACAGATAACTCTATATGATGCCTAAATTCCAGTCATAAGCACTCAGAGATAAACAGACCCATGCATCCCATGAATAGATGTAAAGCTTTTTTATGCCTTCTCAAAGAGACATATCTTTAATCTTTCTTTCAAATTAACTTTGCTGACTCTCAGTACAGTACTGGATTACACTGGGTTATGTGTGCATTCAAAGTAACATTTTAGCCATACTAGCAGGTTTCACAGCTGCATGTTTTATTTTTTTTCAAGAGTTCAGCCAATTCAGTTGCTAAACCAGCTGATAAGTTAAAATACGTTTGTGTTTGTTGAAGAGATCACAGCATTTATACTAGTATTTTTTTTTAAATCAGTCAATTTTTCTTTTGCTGAGCTCTACATTGTTTGCTGTAAAGGTTTTAGGTGTATGGGTATGACAGTCTGTTTCAGAATTTAAGAATGAACCAACATAGTAAGGCATGACACAACAGATGATAACTTGAGACAGCTGGTGCTGTGCTGTTTTCACTGGCTTTTGCCAAGATTGCTTCAGCAATATTTTTGTCATATGGATTTACAGAGGTGAAAGTACATAATTGCTATACAGAATTTTACACTTTGCAAAACAAACAAACAAACAAATGAACCAATTCTACCTAATTAAGCATCACATGTCTTCTTCTTCTTCTTCTTCTTCTTCTTTTGGCTTTTCCCTTCAGGGGTCGCCACAGCGAACTCTCTCAGCGAAATCTCTCTCCACCTCTCCCTATCTTCCGCATCCTTAGCACTTGCACTCACTAGCTTCATACCCTCATTTATTACATCCATATACCTCCTCTTTGGCCTTACTTTTTGCCTCCTGTCTGGCAGCTCCTTGTCCAACATTCTCCTACTAATATACTCACTCTCCCTCCTCTGAACATGTCCAAACCATCTTAATCTGGCCTCACTAACTTTGTCCCCCAAACGTCCAACATGGGCTTTCCCTCTGATGTACTCATTCCTAATCCTGTCCAACCTTGTCACTCCCAAAGAGAACCACAACATCTTCAGCTCTGCTACCTCTAGCTCTGATTCCTGTCTCTTCCTCAGTGACACTGTCTCTAAACCATACAGCATGGCCGGTTTCACCACTGTCTTGTACACCTTCCCCTTGATTCTCGCTGATATTTTCCGATGACACAGAACTCCTGACACCTTTCTCAACCCATTCCAACCTGCCTGCACTCACTTCTTTTCTTCTTTCCCACACTCTCCATTACTCTGGACTGTTGACCTCAAGTAAACTGTACCTTTTTCACCTCTTCACCCTGTAACCTTACTGTTCCACTTCCCTCCCTTTCATTCACACACATGTACTCAGTCTTACTACGACTGACTTTCATTCCTCTCCACCGCAAACCTCCACCTCTCCAGGTTTTGCTCCACCTGCTCTCTGCTCTCAATACAGATCAAAATGTCATCTGCAAACATCATTGTCCAAGTAAACTCCTGTCTGACCTCCTCTGGCAACTGGTCCATCACCATAGCAAACAGGAAGGGGCTCAAAGCCGATTCCTGATGCAATCCCAACTCCACTTTGAACTCCTCTTTCTGACCTACAGCACACCTCACCACTGTCCTGCTCCTCTCACACATGTCCTGCACCATTTTGACATACTTCTCTGCTACTCCTCATACAGTACCACAGCTCTTCTCTTGGCACCCTGTCATACACTTTCTCCAAGTCTACAAACACACAATGTAACTCCCTCTGACCAAATGACCATCCCTATACTTCTCCATCAAAATTCTCAGAGCAAAAATTGCATCTGTTGTGCTCTTTCTGGGCATGAAGCCATACTGCTGCTCACAAATTTCCACTACCTTCCTTAACCTAGCTTCCACTACTCTTTCCCATAGCTTCATTGCTTGGCTCATCAACTTTATCCGACTATAGTTGCTACAACTCTGCACGTCACCCTTATTCTTAAAGATCGGCACTAATACACTTCTTCTCCATTCCTCAGGCATCCTCTCACTCTCTAAAACCCTGTTTAACAAACTATTTAAAAATTCCACTGCTGCCTCTTGCAGACACTTCCAGACCTCCACCGGGATGTCATCAGGACCAACTGCCTTTCCACTTTTCATCCTTTTCAAAGCCTTCCTGACTTCATCCTTTCTAATCTTATCTACTTTCTGTTCCACAGAGTTCACCATTTTCCTCATTCATCAGCTCTTCAAAGTACTCCTTCCATCTCCTCTGTACACTCTCCTCACTTGTGAGCACCCTTCCATCTCTATCCTTAATAACTCTAACTTGCTGCACATCCTTCCCATCTCGATCCCTCTGCCTAGCTAACCTGTACAAGTCCTTCTGTCCTTCTCTAGTGTCTAACCTAGTGTACAACTCATCATATGCCTTCTGCTTGGCCTTAGACACCTCCCTCTTCACTCTGCGCTGTGACTCCTTGTATTCCTGTCTATTCTCTTCAGTCCTGCCCATGTCCCACTTCTTCTTGGCGAACCTCTTCCTCTGGATACTATCCTGAACTTCTTCATTCCACCACCAAGTCTTCTTATCTTCTTTCCTCTTTCCAGATGACACACCCAGCACCTTTCTCCCTGTCTCCCTGATCACTTCTGCTGGAATTTCCGAGTTATCTGGCAGCACTACCTGACCACCCAGAGCCTGCCTCAACTTCTGTCTAAATTTTTTCTGCACAACATTCCTCCTTTTTCAGCTTACACCACTTGGTTTTCTTCTCTATCTTTGACCTCTTCTTCTTCTTACAGACCATCAAAGTCATCCTACATACCACCATCCTATGCTGTCTGCCTACACTCTCTCCCACTACCACTTTACAGTCACTAATCTCTTTCAGATTGCCTCTTCTACATAGGATGTAGTCTACCTGTGTGCTCTTACCTGCACTCTTGTAAGTCACTCTATGCTCCTCCTTCTTCTGAAAATAAGTGTTAACCACAGCCATGTCCATCCTCTTAGCAAAGTCCACTACCATCTGTCCTTCAAGTTTACTTTCCAAACTTGCCCATCACCTCCTCATCACCTGTGTTCCCCTCACCAACATGTCCATGTCCATATCCACCTTCCTTCTCTCTATCATATCAGCCAGCTCTCTACCTTTCCCTGTCATAGTACCAACATTCAGAGTTCCTATTCTCAGTCCTACGCTCTTACCTTTCCTCTTCTCTCTCTGTCTGCGCACTCTCCTCCCTCCTCTACTTCTTCGACCAACACTAGCCCAATTTCCACCGGCGCCCTGTAGGTCAACTGCACCGATGGCGATCGTTGTTAACCCAGGCCTCGACTGATCCGATATGAAATTCGTACTGATGACTCGCATGATGAAATTTGGCAATGTTTTATGCCGGATGCCCTTACTGACACAACCCTCTCTATTTATCCGGGCTTGGGACTGGCACAGAAGTCACTGGACTGTGACCCCCATGGCTAGATTGAGCATCACATGTCTAATCACCAAAACATCCTTCTTTGTACTTACCCTAGTGTTTCTATCTCACATATAGCACAATACATAATGCAACAAAGAAAATAGAGGTATATAGAACAGAATTGTTCTATAAACTTTCAAATTCTAGTTATGAATAGTAAAATTCATGATTGACAAATTGTTTCCTCAGTAATGTACAACAACAATATAATTATTAGAAAGCAGTCTCCTAATCTTGGACATTTAATGCTCATGTATTAAATTCTACAAGTGCAATGTATGTGTGCTATTTCCACTGTGCATATGTATACCTTCATGATTTGCAGAGAAAGTGTCATGTAATTTTGCTGCATCCTCTGAGTATGGACAAACAGCTAGACTAAGTTCAGCTTCACTGGTCTTCTGATCTTTTTCTGCTTCATCCTTAGCAGCTGACTGTCTTGTCACCTGAGTGTCACAAAAAAACCATTAAGGAGACAATCCTGTGCCAATATTTGAAAATATCAGAGATGCTAAATTAATTTAATGATATAGATTTTTCCTTAAAAATGTTGAATCATAGTTGGTAGAGCAGCTTTTTATTAATTGAATAATATAGCTAAATGAATTAAACAAAATCCTTTATTTTAAAGTTAGATCTTAACCACATCATTAAGTGTTTGTCTGTTTATCCATTACTAGATAACTTTGTACTAATTTTCATAGCACATATCACATTTAGAATGATCTATTCAATAATTAAATAACATTCCCCTATTGAATAATAATAATATAAACTTTGCATACCATCAACAGGTGCACTGTATGTAATTTAAAGCTGCTATTATGTTCATGTTATCATTACATATTTAAAAAAAAAAAAACCCAGTCTAGTGATTTATGTATATAGTAAGAAAGCAGTGGAACAAAGGTTAAGTTGCACAAACACGGAAGTTAATTTACTTAACAAAGAGAGTACAGCCTTTCAAACATATTTTCCAATGCTGCATAATTACAGAACAGATTATAGGAGATCTTCTTGAGAACTAGAAATAGAAGATAGAAGATATAAGAAAACTTAAAACTAAGATAAGAAATGACCCAAACAGAGAGTATACATGCATGCAAATGCAGTTCAAAGCTTTTAATAAAGATAAAGGCAGAAGTACCAGGATCAGGCAATGACTGAACAGATTAGACTACGCAAAAACAAATGAGTGAATCCAGATAAGGCAAAAATCTAAAAACCAAAAAAACAACAATTGCAGACAAAATGACTTGTAGTGATGTAGATAATGCATTGGAAGTCTGTTTTATAGTGTGTGTGTGTGTGTGTGTGTGTGTGTGCGCAAGAGAGAGAAGGAATGGTGCTGGGGATTGTGTTCTATGCATGGTTTTGGTTTGTTTGGTGTGGTAGGCTGTGAAACTGACAAGAAGCAATCTGGTGCCCACAATGGTTGTGGAACTTATATAATAATTCAGCAGGTTTCAGGTTTCTCTCTATAGTACTAATCCTTCTGAGAGCATCAGAAAAGTGCTTCAGAATGACTTTTTTTGTAAAATATATTACATTTTTATCAATTTTCTAAGATACGCATTTCAAAGGTCAGACAAATCCTTGCATTTGCTGAAATACCTGACAACTCTGGTCAAGACATATTTACAATTCCTCACACAATGGGTACAATTATCCATCTCCTTTAATTAACTGGTAAGACAGTCTGTTTTAGTTTGACATTTAAGTCAATTGATCAACTCTATGTGTGGTCCTAAGGAAAGCATGTTGGGGACTGCATTGCAATTTGATGTTTTACTTGATGTTTTAAAATCCTTGAAGACGTGGCCTTGAATCCTTCTCAACTGTTGAACTTATAATTTGTAACAGTTGCCACGTATGAACCAGAGAATAAAGTGTTTTCTCTCTCCTTTATATTTTTTTATATTTAGTGTTGTATTATTTTTGTATAATTATGGCTTTTTTAATACTTTTTCATATTTTGTGCTATAAAAAACATAAAAAATAAAAAGTTACTTATGGTTCATAGTGATCAAGAATGGATTAATTCATATCATGTCATATCCCTGGGAGGTGTGGAAATGGACTTGAGTAAAGTCAGAGCTGTCACTAATTGGCCATTATTTACCACAGTAACAGGAAATTGTACCCATGTGCCTTCTATTAATGAAAGCTGACTCCGATGGAGGCTAAAATTTCTGCATTTGTGAACTGCTATCTATTAAGGATAGTGATGACATTGGCTTGAGGGGCAAAACACCCGTTCCAAGTTATAAATGCCCACAAGAACCTAGAATACATTAAAAATGTAAAAAGGCTCAATCCCTGCCAAGCCAGATGGGTATTATTCTTCACACGGTATCAATTCAGTCACATATCGGCCTGAATGGAAAAAACAGCAAAGCACCCTCTCATGTTACCATGACCCCATTCATCAACCCTTAAACCCAGAACCCATCTTACCTCCATCTATCCTCCTCACCCTGATGCAATAGGAGTTAAAATGGAGGAAATCCAACAAGCCCAACACTCTGTTCACTTTGATATGCTGTATTTGTACAGCTCTCTGGAGATGCATGTGTGCACTTTCCCAGACTGCTGGACTACAGCGAAGTCCGTTGCTGGACTTCAACAGCCAGGAGGTCAGATGGTTTGCTGGACCAGGGAAACAAGAGGGGTTGGTGGCCTTGGCTTCACTAAAAAGGGGTTAATCCCATGGCTGAATGATTGAGGGAGTTCTGTATTCCACCCAAGGAAGAAACTTACTCCACCGCTGCTGATCACGATTCAATGCTTCCTGAGATTCCAGCCAATTTCCTGGTTTAATTGTTCCACTTGCCCGCTGGATTGGGGGTGGTAGCTAGAACTGGTTAAATATTTTTCTGGCAGTTTCCATAGCATTGGGTAGGTCCCCCAGAGGTATAATTCATCAGGCTTTGGAGAATCTGTCTATGATTACTAATATGGTGGTAAATTCATTAGAACTAGGCAGGTCTGTGATAAAATCCACAGAGATGTGTGACCAGGGCCATTTAGGTATCGGGAGTGGTTCAAGTCCTGAGGGGAGCTGATGACTGGACTTGGATTGGGCACAAGCTTGGCAGGCCTTTACATAGTTCTCCATGTCTTGGGGCAGAGAGGGCCACCAGAATATATTTGGGAGGAGAAACTTGGTCTACTCTGAATCCCTGGCTGGCCTGAGCTGTGAGAGGCATGAACCCAGTGAATGACATGGGGGTGTAGGTAGATAGAGACATACTGTTTAGTGGCGGGGCATTCTAGAGGTGGAGGTTCCGAAGGAGACGACCACTGTAAAGTCTGGCTATTAATTTTCACCTTCTCTCTTTCAATGGCCTAAAGAGCTTAAGCAATATGAATTTGGTCTACTTAACTAATGTGTGCTTCCTGTTCATTGTCTGAACTTGTTTGTACATGCTCAGAAGCCAAGTAGCTAACATAAAGACATAACCTATTTAGGGAATATGAACACAAGGTAGCATATGCAGCCTTAGTAGCTTATCAAAACTGTAGATAGATCAAGCCATCTAGAAAGCATATATAAGCTATATTAATTATCTAAATGTTATACATAATTGATCCTGGCATTTCAACTTACCCTATTTTTCTAGAACATACATAATATGCACAAATAGAGCGCCAGCAAGACCATATAAGAGCATCTGAGTATGTGAGCTACAAGGAACAGGTAGAGTCGAATTGCCACCTCTGTGGTGTTTGAAAAGCTGCTGGAGGTGATTACACATGCTGTTGCTTAGCTTAGATTGGCCTGATGAAAGGTTAGTGTTGTCTGCTCTGAGCTTGACAACTGCTACCTACCCCCATGAGACCATTTCAACTCTGACTCAGGATTAGAGGCCTTTCACCCTTGCAGACACCCTTTTCATCTTGGGATACCAAGATGGTGGCTCAGCAGTAGCATGCAGCGGCCACTCCAAATCCAAAATGGTACTATCCGTGTGTTTAGATGGCAGATATCCAGATAGGAGCATTATAGATACAGGTGGATATATACAATTTTCTACATGATCAACATGATATATAGATGTGTGTGCTATGGACATAATATACAGAGTAATTCTGACAATATACATATGTGCAATGAGCATATATACAGGAGGTTAGTGCCATGTGCATACAATACAAATGGAACATGTGATGTATAGGCTGAGGCTATGAACATTTATATATAGCATGTGAATATGTGCTAGATGCATTGCTTACATAGAAGTGACATGGCTAGATGAAGTAATATAGTCAACCAAAAAGGAGGGATGAGGAGAGTGTTGTGGTGAGGGAAGGCAAATGTGGTTCAACGGGGGACAGAGTTCACTAGGGAGACAGCTGTGGGAAAAAAGCTGTTCCTTTGTCTGCTGGTTTTGGTACGGAGGCTCCTGAATCACCTTCTGGAGGGTAAAAGTTTGAAAAGGCTATGGGCAGGGTGGGAAGAGTCTTTGAGAGTGCTGTGAGCCCAATGTAGACAGCGCTTCTTCTGGATGTCCTCAAATGCAGGAAGTGGGGTTCCTATAATGCGTTGGGTGGTTTTAACCTCCCATTGCAGTGCCTTGCGGTATGCGACTGAGCAGCTCCCTTACCAGACTGTGATGCAGTTGGTCAGGATGCTCTCAACCGCGCAATAGTAGAAGTTCACCAGGATGGTTGAGGACAGGTGCTTCTTCTTCAGAGTGTTTAGGTAAAAAAGGCGCTGATGAGCCTTTTTGACCAGACTGGAGGTATTAGTGGTCCAGGAAAGATCCAATGAGATCTGTTCTGATATCTGATATTACAGTTCAGAAGTCATGCAAGAACCAACCTGCATGATGATGTGCTTAAAAAACTCCAGTCCTCAACATCATCTGATTCTGGTGGCCAGGAGAGGGGACGTTGGAAGTGGTTCTCAAGGAAGCAAAAGTGGGTGGGTGTATGCTATGCTAAAAGCAAATCCTAGCCCACCAACTCTCCAGTCCATTGTTCTGTCAAATGTTCGCTCACTGGACAGTAAACTGGACTACATCCAACTTCAGTGGACCAAATGGCAAGAGTTTAGACACTGCTGCATCTTTGTTTTCAGAGAGACACAGCGACACAGTGACAGAGTTCCACACACTACCATTCAGCTAGATGGGCTCACCTCATTTCATGCTGACAGAAATGCAGCTCTGTGAACAGAATGGTGCAAGAACTCTGTGCTTTTTTCTAGTTACTGTTCATTGCTAGTGGAGATTGTGACCATTTTATTAAACTTGGAAATTCACCACTTTTTTCATTGTTGGAGTGTCAATTCCCCCTGGTGCTAATGCTAAGAAGGCACTATGTTGGGCTATTAGTGATATGTGAAATGCTCACCCTGATGGACTGTTTATTATTGCCTGAGATTTCAACCATGCAAATCTCAAATCTGTGCTCCCTAAATTCCATCAACGTGGATTTTACAATTAAAGGGCCAACACGCTGGATCTTGTTTACATAAACATCCCTGGCATGCACCCCCACCTTGGCTACACAGACCACATCATGTTCAGGGAGGCTGCAACCAATTGTGACTCTACTTGGAGGACTACATGGCATCATCATTCATCATCATCATTTTCTTCTGCTTATTAGGAGCTGGGTCACAGGGGCAGCAGTCTAAGCAGGTATGCCCAGACTTCGCTCTCCCTAGACACTTCCTCCAGCTCTTCTGGAGGGATCCTTAGGCATTCCCAGGTCAGCCAAGAGAAATAGTCTCTCCAGCGTGTCCTGGGTCTTCCCAGTGGGGCATGCCCAGAACACCTCCCCAGGGAGACGTCCAGGAGGCATCCGAAACAGATGCCCGAGCCACTTCAACTAGCCCCTCTCGATGTGGAGGAGCAGCGACTCTACTCTGAGCTCCATCTGGGTGACAGATCTCTAAGGGAACGCCCCGCCACCCTACGGAGGAAACTCATTTCAGCCACTTGTATCCAGGATCTTGTCCTTTCGGTAATGAACCAAAGGTCATGACCATAGGTGAGAGTAGGAACATAGATTGACTGGTAAATCGAGAGCTTTGCCTTCCGGCTCAGCTCCTTCTTCACCACAACAGATTGGTACATAGACTGCATTACTGCTGCCGCTGCACTGATCCGTCTGTCAATCTCACGATTCATCCTTCCCTCACTCGTAAACAAGACCCCGAGATACTTAAACTCCTCTACTTGATGAAGAAACTCCCCTCCAACCTGGAGGGTGCAAGCCACCTTTTTCCGGTCGAGAACCAAGGCCTCAGATTTGGAGGTGCTGACCCTCATCCCAGCTGAAAAACACCCCAGTGCATGCTGTAAATCCTGGCTTAAAGGAGCCAACAGGACATCATCATCTGCAAAAAGCAGCAATGAAATCCTATGGTCCCCAAACCAGACTCCCTCCAGCCCCTGGCTGTGCCTAGAAATTCTGTCCATAAAAGTAATGAACAGAACCGGTGACAAAGGACAGCCCTGTCGGAGTCCAACATGCACTGGGAACAGATCTGACTTACAGCTGGCAATGCGAACCAAGCTCCTGCTCTGGTTATATAGAGACCGAACAGCCCTTAACAGAGGGCCATGGACCCCATACTCCCAGAACACCTCCCACAGAATGCCAGAAAGCATGTCAGTGGGATTGAGGAGATCTTCGAAGTATTCCTTCCACTGTACGACAACATCTCCACCTCCACTGTAAACAGTGTTGGCAGAGAGCTGCTTACCCCTTCTGAGGCGCCGAACAGTCTGCCAGAATGTCCCTGAGGCCTTCCGATGGTCCTTCTCCATGGCCTCACTGAACTCCTCCTAGACGCAAGTTTTTGCTTCCGAAACCACCCGGGCTGCAGCTTGCTTTGCCTGCTGGTACACCTCAGCTGCCTCCGGGGTCCTCTGTGCCAACCAGGCTCGATAGGACTCCTTCTTCAGCTTGACAGCATCCCCTTACTTCCAGTGTCCACCACTGGGTTCAAGGATTGCCGCCGCGACAGGCACCAGAGACCTTACGGCCACAGCTCCGGATGGCTGAGTCAGCAATGGAGAAGAAGAACATGGTCCACTCAGACTCAATGTTCCCAACCTCCCTCAGAATCAGCAAGATGTTCCCAACAGACCCTCACAATATGTTTGGGTCTGCCAAGTCTGTCCAGCATCCTCCTCCATAAGCGGATCCATCTCACCACCACCACTGGTGATCGGTTGACAGCTCCGCCCCTCTCTTCACCCGAGTGTCCAAGACATGTGGCCAAAGGTCAGATGAGACAACCACAAGGTCGATCATCGACCTCCGGCCTAGGGTGTCCTGGTACCACGTGTACTGATGGGCACCCTTATGCTTGAACATGGTGTTCGTTATGGACAAACTGTGACTAGCACAGAAGTCCAACAACAGAACACTGCTCGAGTTCAGATCAGGGGGGCCTTTACTCTCAATCACACCCCTCCAGGTATCACTGTCATTGCCCACATGGGCGTTGAAGTCCCCCAGCAAAACTATGGAGTCCCCAGTTGGAGCACCTTCCAGCACCCCTCGCAGGGTCTCCAAGAAGGTCGGGTACTCCACACTTCTGTTCGGCCCATAAGCCGAAACAACAGTGAGACACCTATCCCTGACCCAAAGGTGCAGGGAAACAACCCTCATATAAACGTTCTATAAACGAACGTGTTCTATAAACAAGCCCAACCCAGCCTGCTGCCTCTCACCATTGGGCACTCCAGAGTAGAAGAGGGTCCAACCTCTCTTAAGGAGTTGGGTTCCAGACCCCAGGCTGTGCGTGGAGGCAAGCTTAACTATGTCTAGCCGGTACCGCTCAACCTCCCTCTCCAGCTCAGGCTCCTTCCCCCCTAGTGAGGTGACATTCCATGTCCCAAAATCCAAATTCTTTGTCCAGGGTTTTGTCATCGGGGCCCCCACCCATGACTGCTATCCCAAACACATTGCACCAGACCCTTATGCTCCTTCCTCCGGGTGGTGGGGCCCTGGTGACACCAATCCGGGCGACGTAACGGTCCTTGATATATTTTTATCATAAGGGGATTTGAACCGCTCTTAGTCTGACCCATCACCTAGAACCTGTTTGCCTTGGGAGATCCTACCAGGAGCACTAGGCCCCCAACAACATTGCTCCTAGGTTCATTTGGGTACTCAAACCCCTCCACCACAATAAGGTGGCGGTTCAAGGAGGGGTACATGGCATCAGTGACTAGCTATATCGCGAAGTGCCATGGTTACATGGCATCAGTGACCATATATATCAACAAGTGCATTAATGGCATGACCATCTCCAAGACCATCACCACACGCTCCAACCAGAAGCTGTGGACGGCCACAAAGGTGCGTGCATTGCCGAAATTTAGATACTCCGCCTTCAGAGCAGACGACAAGATGGCCTTAAAAACAGCAAGTGCCAAACTGTCCTGAGCCAACAGAGGGGTGAAGTATGCACATGCCCAGAGAATCCATGGCCACTTTCAGAACAGCAGAGACAACCAGCACATGTGGCAGCACATCCAGGTGATCACACACTACAAGACAACTTCACCTGCCTTTGACTCCTCCCTCCCAGATGCACTGAATGACTTCTATGCTTGGTTTGAGGTGCAGAATAATGTGGTGGCAAGGAAGACCATCCCTCCTCCCAACGACCAGGTACTCTGCCTATCCACGGCTGAGGTGAGGAGAACTCAGAGTTGCAGAGTTAACCCACGGTAGTCTGCTGGACCAGACGACATTCCTGGAAGAGTGCTCAGGGAATGTGTAGAACAGCTAGCGGATGTCTTCACTGACTGAGCACCACTATTGTTCCTACATGCCTCAAGACAATGACCATCATCCCCAAAGTCTATGCTTTCCTGCCTCAATGACTATCATCCAGTTGAACTCACACCTATCGTGATGAAGGGCTTCGAGAAGCTCGTCATAAGGCACATCAAGACCCAGCTACCACGCTCACTGCACTCATGCAGTCCTCCATCTGATCCTCACCCACCTGGGCAATAAGAACACATATGTACGAATGCTGTTCATAGACTTCAGTTCAGCATTCAATACAATGTATCTCTCAGCACCTAATTGAGAAGCTGAGTCCTGGGGCCCCTCAGGGCTGTGTACTCAGCCCACTGCTCTTCACGCTGCTGACTCATGACTGTGCAGCAATGCACAGCTCAAACCACATCATCAAATTTGCCGATGACACGACCGTGGTGTGTCTCATCGGCAAGAACGATGAGTCAGCATACAGAAAGATGGTGCAACAGATAACAACCTGGTGTAGAGCCAACAACCTCTCTGAATATTGATAAAACTAAAGAGATGGTTATTGAATTTAGGAGAACAATGAGTGGTCATTCTCTGCTGTACATCAATGGATCGTCTGTGGAGATCATCAAGAGCACCAAATTCTTTGGTGTTCATCTGGTGGTGAACTTTACCTGGTTGCTGAACACCAGCTCCATCAGCAAGAAAGCCCAGCAGCATCTCTATTTCCTATGAAGGCTGAGGAAAGCCCATCTCCCTCCCCCCATCCTGACCATGTTTTACAGATGAACAATCAAGAACATCCTGAGCATCTGTATCACTGCCTAGTTTGGGAATTGCATCGTCTCGGATCACAAGACCGTGTAGTGGATAGTGAGGACAGCTGAGAAGATCATTAGAGTATCTCTTCCCTCTATCATGCGCATTTACACCCACACTTTATCTGCAAAGCCAACAGCATTGTGGGTGACCCCACACATCCATCACACACACTCTTCACCCTCCTGCCATCTCCCCAACACCCAGAACTGAACTGTACTGAACACACACACACACACACACACACACACATACATACATACATACACACACACACACACACACACACACATGAACTCACACACACTTACTCACTTACTCAACTGTGTGAACTGATCTGTTCTGAACTCGAGACTCAATACATATATGTCTATAACTTCATCCATATTATAACTGTTTCCATGCTGTTTTTGCACATTTATACAATTGCTGCTTTTGCTGTTTTGCATGAATTTCAAACTGCCACCATCTGCTGCTATACAGAAGTGTATATGTTTACAAGAACCCTCTTGTTTACAGTTCTCCTATTTTGCACATTGCACTGCATATACATTGCAGAATGTATACTGGTCTGCATTATTCTGTCTTTGTTGTGTGTTTTGTGTATCTGCCCTCTACTGTTTTGTTTTGTATTGTCTGTTTGTGATGTCTTCTGTCTTGCACTGCTTGCACTAGGTTGTACACCTTGCACTTTATTTAGCTGGGACAGCTTATTATTTGTCCTTAGCTCTGTGTTTTTTTGTAGCTATATGTTGTGTTATTTTATGCAGCACCATGGTACTGGATGAACATTGTCTCATTTCACTGTGTACTGTGTCAGCTATATATGGTTGAAATAACAGTAAACACTTCTTGATTTGACTTGACTTCAGGGTCACAAGGATTACACATCACAAGCTTCATACCCTTCGTATGTGGACAGACCCCAATATCTCTAATGCTCACAATACTCTTTCAACAGACATCCCCTTCTCGTGATGGGAAGCGGTCCTAGATGGCTAGATGGGAAGTGTAAATGGCTTTGTTTGCCTCTGAGGAGTTGACCGACTGTTCCCTGTTCCCTGTGGCTTTCTGTTTTCACCAGCCCCATGGGGGCCTGGATGCCATGGTGCAAATATAGTTGAGGTCCATGTGTACACTTTCACCAATAGCTCTGCTCACAGGGGACCTAGCCAGGGTACACCATGACCGAGTCTGCCTCTTACTGGTGGCTCCTCACTGGCCCACCTAAATTTGGCTTGTGAGGCTAATTTCCCTACTGGATAGTGCTCTTTGGGAGATTCCCATCAGGAGGAACCACCTCTCTTGGGCGGAAACTCTGGAAACGTTTCTGCTAATAGAAGTCTTCTGCCCTCCGCCCCACAGGTCAGCAGAGAAGGAGAGACTGCACCTGCTGTGCCCAGTTCGGGTTCTCAGCACTTATGCCTATTGCTCGATTGCGTGGTGTAAGTCCTCTGCCTTTTCATCTGCTTTGGTGGCCACAATAATAGCAATCTGGTCTCCAAGCAGCGCCTTGTGCCTGGTAGTGGTAGCTATCTCCAAGGCCTATGAGGCGCACTGTGTGGCTTCACCTCTAGGGATTACAGCTCACTCCACTAGGTGTATCGCCTGCGTCAGCCATGAAGAAGCATTGAGCTTCCTTGAAAAGCAACTACTCCAGGTTATGTTTGTATGATATCACACAGAGCTTCAGACACAGCTTCTGCAAAAAATGTTCCCATAGCATCAGCCTTGACGCAGTGTCTCTTTCCCTTCTCAGGAAACTGGTTTACATGCGTAACCTGGTGTAGTTTTTTGCTATACATAAGTATATGACATGAACTTAACTAAAAATTTAGAAGTAAATTATGTCTTTCCAACTGTGACAAAATTAGTCAAATAGGCCAACAATAAAGATTTAAAGTATTGAAATAGACAGCACTCTGCAATGATTCTAAAGTTTGATTCTTATGGACTCAATTCAGTGGATAGGTGTCACATGACATGTTAATAATTGTCTGTAGTTCAAATAAATTGTCTTATTAATGTGTTCCAAAAGAGTTCTTTAATTGGTGGTGGAGAGTACTGCCTTAACATGTCCATCCAAAATACCTAACCCACAAGGTTATATATAATTATATATAACATTATGGTTAATTCATATTCTTTCTCATATATCTTATATTTATCATTTGGTTATCTCCGACTGGTATTGCAAACACCCATCTAGCTCAAGCCAAACAAACAATCCTAGAAAAATCACATCCACACATACTAGAATGATGCTTAGCTGCACAGAGACTGCCATCATATCAGAAATAGATGATGCCAATGTTTAATGCCTGTTTGCCCTAGACATAGGTAGTTAGACATTGTTTTCTGTTTGTAAATAAAATGCATTATGTAATGTACAATCTATATTACTGTCACTATTATAATGCATGAAAAAGTTTATTGAATTTACTTGATTGAAATGTGTACATTGGTTTCACATGAATGAACTGAGTTCTATTGACACAATTTCTTTTCTAACATGAGTTGATCATGTCCTTTCATTGCCCAGGAATAAAATAAGCTCAGGATTAAACCCAGAACCCCAGCATTGTGAGGCAGCATTACCATGCTAGTATGACACTTCTTCCAGTCAACACCACCATATTCATGAGATTTTATAATGTAATTGGATTGAATTGAAGTTCATTCATTTATTCATTCATTGTCTACCGCTTATCCGATTTACTCTCGGGTCATGGGGAGCCTGTGCCTATCTCAGGTGTCATTGGGCATCAAGGCAGGGTACACCCTGGACGGCGTGCCAACCCATCGCAGGGCAAACACACACTCTCAAACACTCACGCAATCACACACTACGGACAATTTAGAGATGCCAATCAACATACCACGCACGTCTTTGGCCCGGGGGAGGAAACCGGAGTTGAATTGAAGTTTTATATTTAAATTGTACACCCAATTCCAGAGATGGGGTTGATAACAGGAAGGTGAATGAGAAAAAGGGCAAAAAATTAGAGTATTCTGTGTATTCTGGCATATATATATATTTTTTCTTTCCTCAGTGACTATCGTTATGTGGCTGCAGCATTAGCCGTCATGAGGAATGTGACCCAGCAGATCAATGAGCGCAAGAGGAGACTGGAGAACATTGACAAGATTGCTCAGTGGCAAGCATCCGTTCTAGACTGGGAGGTTAGTTTGAACAGTCAGAATTATTTTGAGTTTCATACATTTTAGACTTTTGAAGTCACTATGGTTGTCATAACATTTTTTTCTTGCTAGGTAACTGAAGTCAATTCAGATTCAATTAATGTATGATGTTAACCTATGACACACAATTTTGAAAAAATTTTTTTTCATTGTATATTTCTGTTTCACCTGGCTTTAAACTGTAACATAAAGGGAATGTGACACAACTGGGTAAACTAGAGCATATATTTGTTAACACAAAAAACTTGGATAGCAGAATTATAACATCAGTAATAATAGGTTTAAATCATCATCAAAAGACAGGATAGGCATTCCATTGTTTTTCTCCCTCACTCCACCCTGCTAAATTATCAATAAAAAACTGGACAAAAATGCCAATACCATGATTCATTCATTCATTGATTGTCTACCGCTTATCCGAACTATTCTCGGGTCATGGGGAGCCTGTGCCTATCTCAGGTGTCATTGGGCATCAAGGCAGGATACACCCTGGACGGAGTGCCAACCCATCACAGGGCACACACACACTCTCATTCACTCACACACTACGGACAATTTAGAGATACCAATCAACCTACCATGCATGTCTTTGGATTGGGGGAGGACACCGGAGTACCCGGAGGAAACCCCCGAGGCACGGGGAAAACATTGCCTCCAACCCTGGAGGTGTGAGGCAAACGTGCTAACCACTAAGCCACCATGCCCCCCCAATACCATGATTATATATCCAATTATTGGGAGTTTGCTTAGACTTTCAACCATTGTTACAATACACAAAGACACAAAGACAAGACAGACAGTAAAGTTTTATGTGTTTAATGTGCGCATAACCTCCCGGCAGAGCGGAGAACTAACCAGAGCTTCCCGGCAGACCAGGGAAAAAACCTCCTGGAGGACCAAAGAACATACAAACCCTCCAAGCAGACCAGGGAATGAATGGAAAAATGAGGAACAATTAATCAGCTTCTTTATGCATGTGCCATTAATTGTTAAACAGAATAACCCGAACAGAAACACTGCAGGTTAAGATTATGAAATCTGTGTAATCATAACTGAGATAACACAATATACAGTGGAGCAAAAAAGTATTTAGTCAGCCACCAATTGTGCAAGTTCTCCCACTTAAAAAGATGAGAGAGGCCTGTAATTTTCATCATAGGTACACTTCAACTATGAGAGACAGAATGAGAAAAAAAAATCCAGAAAATCACATTGTCTGATTTTTAAAGAATTTATTTGCAAGTTATGGTGGAAAATAAGTATTTGGTCAATAACAAAAGTTCATCTCAATACTTTGTTATATACCCTTTGTTGGCAATGACAGAGGTCAAACGTTTTCTGTAAGTCGCCGCAAGGTTTTTACACACTGTTGCTGGTAGTTTGGCCCATTCCTCCATGCAGATCTCCTCTAGAGTAGTGATGTTTTGGGGCTGTCGCTGGGCAACACGGATTTTCAACTCCCTCCAAAGATTTTCTATGGGGATGAGATCTGGAGACTGGCTAGGCCACTCCAGGACCTCGAAATGCTTCTTACGAAGCCACTCCTTCATTGCCCGGGCGGTGTGTTTGGGATCATTGTCATGCTGAAAGACCCAGCCACGTTTCATCTTCAATGCCCTTGCTGATGGAAGGAGGTTTTTACTCAAAATCTCACGATACATGGCCCCATTGATTCTTTCCTTTACACGGATCAGTTGTCCTGGTCCCTTTGCAGAAAAACAGGCCCAAAGCATGATGTTTCCACCCCCATGCTTCACAGTAGGTATGGTGTTCTTTGGATGCAACTCAGCATTCTTTCTCCTCCAAACATGACAAGTTGAGTTTTTACCAAAAAGTTTTATTTTGGTTTCATCTGACCATATGACATTCTCCCAATCCTCTTCTGGATCATCCAAATGCTCTCTAGCAAACCTCAGATGGGCCCGGACATGTACTGGCTTAAGCAGGGGGACACGTCTGGCACTGCAGGATTTGAGTCCCTGGCGGCGTAGTGTGTTACTGATGGTAGCCTTTGTTACTTTGGTCCCAGCTCTCTGCAGGTCATTCACTAGGTCCCCCCATGTGGTTCTGGGATTTTTTGCTCACTGTTCTTGTGATCATTTTGACCCCACGGGGTGAGATCTTGCGTGGAGCCCCAGATCGAGGGAGATTATCAGTGGTCTTGTATGTCTTCCATTTTCTAATAATTGCTCCCACAGTTGATTTCTTCACACCAAGCTGCTTACCTATTGCAGATTCAGTCTTCCCAGCCTGGTGCAGGTCTACAATTTTGTTTCTGGTGTCCTTTGACAGCTCTTTGGTCTTGGCCATAGTGGAGTTTGGAGTCTGACTGTTTGAGGTTGTGGACAGGTGTCTTTTATACTGATAACGAGTTCAAACAGGTGCCATTAATACAGGTAATGAGTGGAGGACAGAGGAGCCTCTTAAAGAAGTTACAGGTCTGTGAGAGCCAGAAATCTTGCTTTTTTGTAGGTGACCAAATACTTATTTTCCACCATAATTTGCAAATAAATTCTCTAAAAATCAGACAATGTGATTTTCTGGATTTTTTTTTCTCATTCTGTCTCTCATAGTTGAAGTGTACCTATGATGAAAATTACAGGCCTCTCTCATCTTTTTAAGTGGGAGAACTTGCACAATTGGTGGCTGACTAAATACTTTTTTGCCCCACTGTATAACCGAATGGAGACAGATACAAAGACCTGCTGTTCCAACTGATTATATCCAGTCTAAGCCCTCAGAAAGCTGTTAGAATTTTTGAGTTCACTCTGAGAAGAAGCCTGAGTCACTCCACTGCCACTGCCAAAGAACCATGCAGAGATGAAAAGAAGAAAGGTGTAATATTAAGTGTTCTCTATAGGTAAACAAAAGATGTCAGCAGAAACAGACGTGGTGGTTGACGTGTTCACTGCTGCTTTTCAAGGTTGGACCTTGCCACTACCTCAGCTGTACAGACCACATCTCTGTTATGCTAAACCCAGCATATATACCACTTATGAAACATGCCAGACTGTTTATGAAACAGGTATGAGGGAGACAACCTGGTGAGGAAGCCATCTCAGCACTTCAGCATTGTTTTGAGCACACAGACTGGAATATGTTTAGAGAGGCTGCTACGTACCACAACACCACAGATTTGGCATAATACATAGTTGCTGACTACATCAGCAACTGTGCAGATGTTCTGTTTCCTTCCAGACCATCACCACACATACAAACCAAAACAACAGATAACTGCTGAAGTGTGCTTGCTGCTGAAAAACCAATACACTACCTTCAGGTCAGATGATAAGGCAGCCCTCTGTACAGTACAGGCCAATTGGTCACAGGCTATCACAAAAGTAAAGTACATCTATGTAGGAAGAATCCATGGTTACATCCTAAACACCAAGGACACATGGCATATGTGGCACAGATGCACTAAATGATTTCTATGCTCAATTTGGAGCACAGAACATCATGCCAACAGGAAACACCATCACAGCTTCCACTGACCAAGTACCTTGTCTGGAGTAGAAGTCGGCAAGACTTAACTTCAGTTCAGAGTTAACCCATGGGATGCTGCAGTTCCTGAAAACATTTAGAAACCAGTAACTATCAGGAAGAGTGAGTTTGACAAGGGCCAAATTGTGATGGATAGATGACTGGATCAGAGCATCTCAAAAACTGCAGCTCTTGTGGGGTGTTCCTGGTCTGCATTGGTCAGTATCTATCAAAAGTGGTCCAAGGAAGGAATAGTGGTCAACCGGCAACAGTGTCATAGGCAGGCAAAGCACATTGATGCATGTAGGGTCCATGTGGTCTGATACAATAGACAAGCTTCTGTTGATCAAATTGATGAAGAAGTTAATGTTGGTTCTGATAGAAAGGTGTCAGAATACACAGTGCATCACAGTTTGTCGGTAATGGGGCTGCATAGCCGCAGACCAGTCAGGGTGCCCATGCTGAACCTTGTGCACAATGGGCATGTGAGCATCAGAACTGGACCACAAAACAATGGAAGAAGGTGGCCTGGTCTGATGAATCACGTTTTCTTTTACCTCACGTGGATGGCCAGGTGCATATGTGTCGCTTACCTGGGGAACACATGGCACCAGGATGCACTATGGGAAGAAGGTAAGCCAGCGGTGTCATGCTTTGAGCAATGTTCTGCTGGAAAACCTTGGGTCCTGCCATCCATGTGGATGTTACTTTGTACCACCTACCTAAGCAGATGATGTACATCGTCTTATGGAAACAGTATTCCCTGATGGCTGTGGCCTCTTTCAGAAGGATAATGCTCCGTGCCACAAAGCAAAAATGGTTCAGGAATGGTTTAATGAGCAATTAGAGGACTTAAAGGATCTTCTGGTTATCGTGGTATCAGATACCACAGCACACCTTCAGTGGAGTCCATGCCTCGATGGGTCAGGGCTGTTTTGGCAGCAAAAGGGGGACCAACACAATATTAGGCAGGTGGTCATAATGTTATGCCTGATCAGTGTATAAATTCACCCAGTTACATTAATGTAATAACCACTTTAGTTAAATTTAGTCTGTGAGAGACATGATTTCCCTAAGCCACCCATAATGGACTGGATTACACAGAACCATTGCCACAACTAAAGTCTAACAAACAATACTAAACAACTGCCTTTTAGAAACTACATTTAGACTAAACTGAAAGCACAAACAAAAAGGTGCAGTCTTATCAAGCAATGTGTAAGTAAAGTTATGTGTGTAAAAATAACACCAGCTAGTTATCATATTACTAGCAGTAAAGCTATTTGTAACTCAGTCTGAAGATTTGAGAACATGGATACTGGAGGCAATAATTCAAAGTGCATAATTATAACACTAACAACTGTCTCTTCTTTAGTTTGTTATGTATCACTTGATATAGCCTTTATTTGTATTATCTTTAATAATAGCAATATACAGGAAGGAGAGTGCAACACTTTGAAGATTTTTTAATAGTAATACTGGTAAGATGTCTGTGTTTATGTGCTGTATTTTGTGTAAAATGTGTTTGTATGTTCTTGTTATGATTTGGCATGTCAAAATTATCTATATATTAAAAGAGCTTGATAACGAGGTTGATCCTCTGTGCAGTGTAATGACATTTTGGATAGAAGCTCTGAGCTGATATACACAGGTGAGCTGTCTTGGATCTACCAACCTTATGGGAGAAGTCAACATCGAGTCTTCTTCCTTTTTGACCACCAGCTAGTGTTGTGTAAAAAGGTAGATAATTTTTCTATTTATCATTTAAGTAAAAATGGGGTAAAATGTATTTTGTAATGTATTTATATTTTGTTTAAATGTAAACCCAGGATATTCACTAGTTCTCAAATGCTTAGTCACACTAGACTGAATACACACATACCAGCCACTTTATTAGGAATACTACACACATTCTGGGTAGGATCTTGCTTTGCTCTTTTTTAGCTGCATATTCATGGCACTGTGTATATCATCAAGCAAATCAAGCAGAAGTCTCAAACAAATTCAACTCATTCATTACATAATGCTATAGCATGGATAACATTGAAGACCCTGTAATCTACTTCCTAAAATCTAGTTAATTATAATTTACATGGGAACAGAATTCCTTTATCTGAATCATCATGAACCATTCTTTCTGAATATTTTGCATTTCAGCCTCATTATGGTTCATCTCCCTGTGCAGTGGAGTAAATCTGTTTGTAAAGACTACTGCTGATATTATGTAACCACAATTTTAACTTGTTTAATGGTCTCCTACAAATTAAGTTTTAATTAGATGAGTTTTACATATACAGAAACTGATCTTTGGATGGAAATATGGTAAATCAATTCTACATTTTTAATTATCAGGGCTTTAATCAAGAGGTAATCAAGAGGATTATTTTAAATGTGCTAATAATAGCATTTTATGAGGATCAAAGATCACCATAGTATGTTGCATGTACTTGTGTACATGTGTGTGTCTGTGTGTGTATGTGTGTTAGGAGGTCCTACATGGCACAATACTAAACCACATTATAACACACTATAAATTAGATTTCTTGAAATTGTATATTACTATTCTGTTTAAACATAAATGCAAATGACCCAAATTAATTTTGGATTTGGGGTACATTTTTACGTGTCCGTAATGCCCTGTGGTCAAGCATCATGCCCAGTGTTGGGAAGGTTACTTTGGAAATGTAATAGGTTACAGATTACAAATTACCCTATTTAAAATGTAATAAGTAGTGTAACTTTTCAATTACTTTATAAAAGTGAAGTAACTGATTACATTTGATTACTTTTTGATTACTTTTAAGTTTCTAATGAATATTTTCAAATATTTCCAAACATTTATACCAGGCAGGGTTAACCTTACATTAGTACTCAACTCTGTTTACTGTTAGAATTTCAAAATCTTTCATCACTTGAATTAAGATTATATTAATTTCATTTTAAGCACAGCCACCACAAAACCAGACTTCATAACAAAAATAGTTTAATACTGTTTTAGGAATCAAATCTTTGCATAGCTATGACAGGATACACTGGCAAGTAACAATGCCTTGAAAAAAAACATAATCTGAAAAAATAAAGCATATACATAAACCCAAATAAGCAATAAAACAGTTAAAAACACTGGTGTCTCTTAGCCGTCAATGCAATTAGGGAAAGAAATTAATTTAATCTGTGTGTGTGTGTGTGTGTGTGTGTGTGTGTGTGTGTGTGTGTGTGTGTGTGTGCACGTGTGTGTGTGTACATGCTTTATCCTCCAAAAATCAAACTGGACAACCCTACAGAAAAATAGGTTATATTTTTTTAAATGAAACTGGAGCAGTTTGTCATCATTCAGATAATAAGACACTTTTCAGTTGAAAATCACGACAGCAGTCTAAAGCACTGATTTTACAAAGGACACACAAAATTAAAATGGCTTAACGTAACATTGCTTTGGCCAGAGGAGTCTGTTGATGCCCTGAATTTCACAACTCGATGACTTTGTGAGTCATCATAACGTATGCTACAATGCTAAAATAACTAAGTTATATTAGATCTGACATTACCAACACATTTTCAAGGAGGAAAAATGTGAGCTATATATTTTCTGTCAAAGGGTTCATAAATAGAAGTGTGCCTGGTAAAGGTAGCTAGCAGACTAGCTCATTTGTTATAAATGTTTTGAATACAGGTCTTGAATACACTACGGGTTCGATGAACGCACCAGCGCATTTTGGTGGATTTTTTCCACATAGCAGCTACAGAAAATCAACTGATTACTCTGTCACTTTTTATTATACAGAAACGAGTAATATATCATTCGAAACTAAACGGTCTGTTTTTATTTCTTTACACTCACAATAATGACAAAAACCATATGCTTTTATAAAATAAAGAAAGGGTAGGTTACATACCTGCAGATGCTTCCCCAGGTTCGACATTGAAGTATTTGATGTCGAGAGCATTTTAACAGCTGGCAAACAAAATTTTGCACTGAACTGTTAGATTAGCGCCCTTATCAGATTTCAGGATGAAATTATTTTTACATTTCCAGCACTCAAATGCATTTTTATCACTCGCCATGATGGCAACTCTCGGACAGGTTGTAGTAGCCTAAAGCTTTCAGCTGCAATGTGGATTAACGTAATTGGCAGACTTGGTGTGCCACAAATTCAAACCAGAGAACCAATCAAAAGCATCAGAATAGCACCACTTTAACAAATTCTAGCAACACATTAATATTATTCAACATCCTAGTTTTTTTAAAGAAAATATTCAGATGTAACCCTATTTGTATTCTTTAACATTTTCATAAGTAACTGTAATTTAATTACATATTTTTTCTCACTAACTGTAATGAATTACTGTTACATTTATTTTGTAATCAAATTATGTAACGCCATTACATGTAATTAGCTACTCCCCAACATTGATCATGCCCCAACATTAAACACAAAAGAAATTTGACTACAGACTAAAAACAGAATGTCAGCAGCGAGTCAGTGGTGATGGAGTAAAATTTGTGAATGGAATCAAAGCAATTTTGATACAATACTGTAAGCAGGAACATTATCCATAAATGATGTAATGTTAGCTTATTTTCTTGATATACAGTTAAGGCTTTCAATGTTTACTAATAGGTTGGTAACAAGACAGCCAATTAATCCTTGTTTGAAACATGGTGGACACAACAGGAGAAAAAACACATCTAAAAACATAAATGCAGATAATATCCATAATGCAGTACAAAATAACAGATGTCAACACAGGGATGAGTATACTTTTTCTCACTTCAGAAAAGAGTGTAATGGCAGAAAATGGCAGTAGCAGCAGCAGAATTAGTGTGCAAATTTAAAATATGAACATTTATAGTGTGAGTGTAAGTACAGATGTACGTGTTGAATCTGACTCAGTGTGCTGGTGTTGGAAATGCTGTTCCCGATCAGGACTGGCTGAGATCTCCCAGTCAGGAAGTCCAGGATCCAGTTGCAAACGGAGGTATTCAGGCCCAGTAGGCTCAGCTTCTCAATCAGGTGCTTAGGGATGGTTGTTTTGAATACTTAACTGAAGTCTATGAACAGCATTCATACGTATGAGTCCTTATTGTCCAGGTGGGTGAGGGCCATATTGTGGGTTGTGGTGATGACATCATCCGTGGGGTGGTTAGGATGATACGCAAACTGCAAGGGGACTAGTGAGGGTGGTAGCTGGGTCTTGTGCCTCATGACGAGCCTCTTGAAGCATTTCATCACGATGGGTGTGAGTGCAACAGGATGATAGATATTGAGGCGGTAAACTGTTGACTTCTTTGGCATGGGGACAATGGTCGTTGTCTTGAGGCACGTAGGAACAACAGTAGTCTGGGAGTCTCTACTGTCCTGAAAGTGGCCATAGATTCTCTGGGCATGTGCACACTTCGACTCTTTGATGGCTCACGACAGTTTGCCCCTTGCTGTTTTTAAGGCCATTTTGTCCCCTGCTCTGAAGGCAGAGTCTCTAGACTTTAGCAGCACACACACTTTTGCAGTCATCCTGTAATGGAAAAGGGTGTAAGATATCCTCTACTGCAACCAATTAACTAGAAAGTTGGGAAATGTCTGGTAGCTAGAGGGCCTGCTAAAAATGAGTGAGCTAAGTCTCCTTATCCTGATCCCAAATAAATATTAAATAAAAAGACATTACAATTACAATCAGACTTTTCTGGGCATCATGCATTATATTTAAAATTTTGTTTAAAATATAAATTATGTTTTGAAATTTAAGAGAAACTGCATTGGCATAGCTTTTTTGACTCATTTCAGTTTCATGTTCTCCTAATGTACAGGATCTCATACGACGTGACATCCTTTACTACAAAGGCCGTATTAATATGGACAGGTATGAAGTGAAAGATGCAATCGATGGATGGGACGATGACTTCAATGTTAGCATCAAGAATGCATTTAAACTGCACAACAAGGACACAGAGGAAATTCACATCTTCCTGGCCAAAAAAATGGAGGAAAAGATTCGCTGGCTTAGGGCATTTCAGGAAGAGCGGAAAATGGTGTTGGAAGATGAAAAAATAGGTAAATGTTAAAGATGTAACCAGTAACTAGCTTCCAGAAAAAGGATTCCCATCTAATGCTTCTGTATTCAGGAAAGCTTTTCAAATATACGCACAGTAAATTATAATAATTATTATAATTTCTATTATAACTTATAATTTTCAGTAGAAAAAAAAGTATTATCTTTGCCCTGTAAGTGTCAATATGGTAATATTAATTAACATGTCTATTATGTAAGTGTTAATGTTTTTTGTTGAGTTGAGTTTGAGTTGAGCTGAGTTGAGTTGAGTTATGTTTCTGTTAATTAAAGAGCTATAATGTTGTATAATTTTGTATTAATGTCATTATTTTAGGCTTTAAAATTTCTGAATATCAGAAATGTCAAGCTGCAATGACAGTGCGTAAGGTGACCAAACAGAAAGGTGAGGCACCAAAACGTTACCAGGTGAATTAATTTTTTTTTTCCTATTCTTTATTGCATGCTGTCTTTTCATTGTTATTTTGTGTGCTAATCTTCAAAGAAATTAAGAATACTGAAAGTTGTTGTAGTTAAAGAATATCCCACCGTATCTTTGTCAGTGATTTTATTAAATTCAGTTTTCATTATTACACTCAGTATTATATACATCATTAAAAATACATGCTTAAATTTATGTCAGTTAGGTCTTGTTATTAAAAAAAAAAGCTCTTGCATAATGCAATCATTTTGTCATATTTACACATTGTTTTGAAATACATTGTACTTCACTGACATATGGTGAAGTATTTTCTTGAATTTGCAGATTCATTTATAGATATCATCTTGAGAAAGAGGGCCATATTATATGGACATGGTATGAAAATGATAAAGGTATATTTATAAGAGTTTTCTGTAGAGTTAACCTTTCTCCAAGATGCCATGGCAAGTGCCTTGAAAATAGCTCTTAAATTTAAAGAACAAAATAGGTACCAACACCAAAGCTATTGTTGATGTGGCAAAATAGCAGCAACACTAAAGCTATTATGATGTGGTCATGAATGTATTCTGGGACTTGTGTGAAATTTAAGATAGATCCATGGAATTTAAGATGCAAAGATAGCTGAATACAAGATCTTTAACCATCCTAAAACAGAAAGTTGTCTAATTTCAAGATGCCATGGCAACTTCTTAAAAAAGTAGCCACAAATATCAAATGTAGCAGTTAGTTCCAGATGCAGCATATGTTGGAATATATAAATGCATGTTGACCTTTGAACATAATAATTATGGAGGTTTGTTCTATTCAGATTTATCAGTATTGCTGCCATGTATCTATAAATGTATTGTAAGTTATGAGAAGCATGAATAGTGTTAGTTGGACAGTGGAATTGTAAGTAATGTAAGTAATAATTGTTCACTTTTTCTTTTTTCACACTCTCTTCCTTTCCTTGTTCCATCTTTGCTGATCAGCTCTAAATCTAAACAGGTATGTGCCAAATCCATCATCTTGCCCCCAGGAGCCCATAGCCAAAGGACAGTTTGCAAACACAGATGACTTGGCATACTCCAACCTAAATGAGTTTCATCATCAAATACAAGCTCACTCACAATTCTGGCAAAATTTTGGAAGGTTTGCATTGTTAAAAAAATAACAGAAACATTCAAAAGGTAACTGAAATAACCAGCTGTTGCACGGAATGGTGGAGAATGACATAGACTTTGCTCTGATTGATCCATTCATTCATAAGTAGTACTACAGAATAGGATTGTTTTATTGGTCATGTATTAATATCTGGATTTTGCAGAATTTTGAGACAGCATTAAATGAATATCTTGTGAAAAATAACAAATAGGTACATTAGATCATTTATAGAGCAATATGATAACTGTCACTAATTTTAATTAACTGTCAATACTTTTAACTGGGTAAAAGTATTTAATTAATTATAGTCATGAAGAAATATTGGCACATTTATTAAAAATAAAACTGATCTTTGATTTATAGTGAGCTACAATAGTTTTATGTATCAAATGATTGCATGGACTAAAGACAATTTCCCAATCCATTTCTCCCCAATTTTACAATCTCAAAACAGGTTGAGGTCTTTTTATAGACATTTGTACAGGTAACATGAATGGTAACAAGAAAGGTAACATGAAATGTAAAATGAAAATCTTTAGCCAAATCTTTAACCTAACCTCACACAACATTTATTAGAATTTTAACCAGTAAGGGCAGTTTTATAGATTTATTACAAATTATTGAATGAGAAAAATTGGTCTTATGAATTTGCAGACTGTTTTCTGAACAGGGTATTTATTTGCTGTAAATGAGACTGACTTTCCATTTGTATCTTTTTGAAGTTGTAGTTAATAAAAGAGTTCCTTTGCAAAACACTGTAATTTGTTTTAAAGTCATGTTAGACAACACTAGATTTAATCTGCACCATAAATGTGAAATCATGTTATCTGAAGCACTTTACCTGATGTCTTGGTATTGTTGTATTAAATCAGTTATATACATTTGGGTTTGTTTTTTCTCAACATTGAATAATTACATGTTATTTATACATGTAGCTGGCTGTATGAACCTGGATAACTATCACAGGCAGTGAAAAACACCTGGATACTTCCTTGTGTATGTGTGCACATGCAGAGACCTTTACTCAAACTCAGGAAATGATTTATGATGCAAAATTTGCAATAAATATTGCTGACATACACCCATACATCTTTCTCTGCAGCCTCGTTGATTTGTTCTCTTGGCTTATTGTCTGGTTATCAGGGGTGCATAGAATCACTGTTATATGCCAAGCATACAATTTGACCTGTATTAACCACAGGTCACCAATGGCAATGAAAATCATTTGTGTTTTCAGATTCACATAATTTGCCAAATGGTGAAGAGGAATTGTACATGGTAGACCTACATAAGAATATATAATGCACAAGCAGGCAAGTGTGTTACCTACACACACTTGTAGTACCGGTGGAATTCATGGACACTACAATAAACACAATGAATATAGTACACAGATCCACAGCCATGCTCTGGTGAAGGGAGGGGCAGTTCTGCTTGTTCTAGACAGCTTGTTGAGAAAAGACTACTGTAGGGAGGATCCATGTAGGTGTAGTAAAGTGCTGGTTTTGATGGACTGGTTAGTAAGGTCCATGGATAATTTCTCAGCTTTCTTCTTGTTCCCAATGTCATCAGGATTTACAGCCACTGCTGACCTATTAGTCTTTCTACTGTAGACAATATTTGATAAAAATCTGGCCATTAGCAGCAGGAGGTTGAGGTGAACCACACGACTATTGATGAACATGAACATGGAGTGCTCACGGTGGTGGAAATGTAGAACTAACTGAACTTTTTTGATAATTTGCTTATCCATTTGAGGTCTGGAGATGTTGCCTAGGAATTTTAAGGACTCTTGCCTTGGAATTTTAAGGAATCTACTATAATAATGTATGCCGACAGTATCATAAGAAACAGGACTAACCAAACTGGTGGTCAAATATGACTATGGCACTCACCACTGAGAGGGGACATGTTAAACTTATGAAATCCAGGAAAGATGAATGGCAAAAACCAGGTAAATGCACACAAACTTCCTCAGCTCTCATTGCCTCTACAAACTCAAGAGGGAAGAGTGGCATTACACATTAGGGTCTGAGTGTCCACATACCTTTCCTCCATCACTGAAGAATGTTTGGTCTGTTGAATCAGATGACCGGTGTAAATAGAGCAATCTAAATACTATTGTCATCTCACAGTCCAGCAATGCAATAGTACTCAGAAGCATACAATGCCCTACATTGGTCATACATAGGGCCCAACCCCTAAGTATGAACTGTTTCCTTTTATATATACAGGTTTGTTTTTTTTTTATCTTTTTTTAACAACAATAAATACAGAACAAGGTATTTATTGAAGATGAATTACACCAGCTGTGGTAAACTTCCCATGCTAATGACATCCCATTTTAGTCAATGTGGCCTTTCTTTGTCCAGTGAGCTTCATATCTCAACCCTGTCTGCTTTAGGCTTACCAGTTTGTAAGTCAGATGAAGCACCTGTGTCTATTTCACTGCACTGGTTTTGTGATCCTGAAACCCACACTGTTCTTTTGCAGCATGACCAAGAACCCTGTACACATGATAGATAATGTTGATTTACATATATCCAGGAGAGTAGAAATCTGCTCACACCTAAATGGCATTTCTGCACAATTAGTGCAGGGGATGTGCAACATAGATATTAAGGGATTACATACTTGGCTAACAGTAGGAAACAGTGCATTGTATGGTGTAAGAAAACCATGTTCGCAGCATCTACAGGCCTGCTTGCTAAATAGACAACAGGAAAAACAAGAGGAAAAATGGGACACTGAGTGGTAAATTCCACTTATCAAACAGAGTGAAGAAATCTATGAAGTTCAAATTACAGTGAATAATGTATGCACACATGCACAAGACCATATCCAGGTGATTCTCACTGCCCATCTCAATGCACTGAAAAGGTGGAACATTTAGTGAAAGGGTTATTTCCATATAGGGTGGATGAATTATTTAGTCCATATTGTGCTTAAAAACCCATTTTACATTTACAGGACATTAATTTTTTGTTTATGTTAATCAGTTTGTTTTAAAAATGGATAAAAGAATATTTTGGGTGTTTGGGTTCATTTTGGTTTGGTTCAAATTGTCTTGTATCTTAATTAATCACACTTCCTGTTCAGAATTGTAATTTAATCTATGGTCTTGAAACATGATGAATGTTTATGAGAATTTATTTTGTCAAGCATATCTTGAGACCCATGATTATGAACATGAACTGACTTTGTCACCTGATGTGTTTTGTGGATAGCCTTGAAGCCTAGGAAATCCTTAAAATCCCTAAAATGTTACGTTAAATTTTTTTTTAATTATATATATATTTTTTAATTTTTTTAGCATTGATATAATGAACTGCACAATGTAGAAAATGTATCCTTTTTATGTGATCCGTCATTATTTTGTATAACATACACTGACAAGCATAGATATCCATATTAAAAGTGATAAAATTTTAAAATATAAAATATTTTGATGTCTATAAACACTGTTTTTGTTTTATTTTTTTATTGATAACTGAATTGAAATGTTATGGGTTGTATAGTGTGCCACCATTCTTTTTTTTTTTGTCCCTTTTGTTGGCTATTTGCCTCTCTGTCGTATTGATGGAAAAAAAGAATAAATACTTAATTTCTAAGAATTCATACTTGTTCTCTGTTGTGTCCTATGGTGTTCATCAGGGGTTTGGTTTAATGGTATAAAACCAGAGCATTTAAAAAAAAATATATAAATAAATAAATAATAAAAAAAAAGGCATAGGTTTTCCTTCATTTTTCTAATGACACAAATGGTGAATATCAAGTTCTCAGAGTTGTTATGTCAGGTTTTGGGCTGTTTTGTTTTTGGACGCTAGAGATCCTCGGGAAGCCCCTGCGCCTGTGCAATTAGTGTATTGCTTTCACATGTGTCTCGTTCGGGTGTGGGTATTTAAGTCTCTTTGTTTCACGGTTTCGGGGGCTGGGATCTCTAATTGTCGTTAGTCGGCGTTAGAGGTTATGTGGCTGGCTTTTCGGGTGGGCTTTTGGTGCTGTCTCTGTTTTGTGCTCGGGCTTCGGGATCTGCCTTTTTCTCCTCGGGAGTTTCTCTTTCTCTTTGTTTTTGTTTCGAGTCCCAAGTTTCCGTTCCGAGTTCCGAGTTTCCCTTTCGAGCTTCCCTATGTTTTGTCCTTTTCAGTGTATTTTCATCCCTCCGATGATGATCTGGATCTGAGGAGCCCTATAAAGAGCACTGAAAGAGCACTAGACACCAAAAGCCTGACATGTTATTCTTGCTATTGACAAAATCTTGCTTAAAATGGTGACAATTTGAATAACACTTTGAAATAAGAGGAATAAGTTAGCAATTAACAATTAATCAGGTGAAGTATTAACTGATATTACTATATTTGTCTCTAGAATTTTGTTTTAATTTAATTTTGTTTACAAACCCGATTCCAAAAAAGTTGGGACACAATTGTGAATAAAAAAGGAATGCAATAATTTACAAATCTCATAAACTTATATTTTATTCACAATAGAATATAGATAACATATCAAATGTTGAAAGTGAGACATTTTGAAATGTCATACCAAATATTGGCTCATTTTGGATTTCATGAAAGCTACACATTCCAAAAAAGTTGGGACAGGTAGCAATAAGAGGCCGGAAAAGTTAAATGTACATTTAAGGAACATCTGGAGGACCAATTTGCAACTTATTAGGTCAACTGGCAACATGATTGGGTATAAAAAGAGCCTCTCAGAGTGGCAGTGTCTCTCAGAAGTCAAGATGGGCAGAGGATCACCAATTCCCCCAATGCTGTGGCGAAAAATACTGGAGCAATATCAGAAAGGAGTTTCTCAGAGAACAATTGCAAAGAGTTTGAAGTTATCATCATCTACAGTGCATAATATCATCCAAAGATTCAGAGAATCTGGAACAATCTCTGTGCGTAATGGTCAAGGCCGGAAAACCATACTGGATGCCCGTGATCTTCGGGCCCTTAGACGGCACTGCATCACATACAGGAATGCTACTGTAATGGAAATCACAGCATGGGCTCAGGAATACTTCCAGAAAACATTGTCGGTGAACACAATCCACCATGCCATTCGTCGTTGCCAGCTAAAACTCTATAGGTCAAAAAAGAAGCCATATCTAAACATGATCCAGAAGTGCAGGCGTTTTCTCTGGGCCAAGGCTCATTTAAAATGGACTGTGGCAAAGTGGAAAACTGTTCTGTGGTCAGACGAATCAAAATTTGAAGTTCTTTTTGGGAAACTGGGACGCCATGTCATCCGGACTAAAGAGGACAAGGACAACCCAAGTTGTTATCAGCGCTCAGTTCAGAAGCCTGCATCTCTGATGGTATGGGGTTGCATGAGTGCGTGTGGCATGGGCAGCTTACACATCTGGAAAGGCACCATCAATGCTGAAAGGTATATCAAGTTGTAGAACAACATATGCTCCCATCCAGACGTCGTCTCTTTCAGGGAAGACCTTGCATTTTCCAACATGACAATGCCAGACCACATACTGCATCAATTACAACATCATGGCTGCGTAGAAGAAGGATCTGGGTATTGAAATGGCCAGCCTGCAGTCCAGATCTTTCACCCATAGAAAACATTTGGCGCATCACAAAGAGGAAGATGCGACAAAGAAGACCTAAGACAGTTCAGCAACTAGAAGCCTGTATTAGACAAGAATGGGACAACATTCCTATTCCTAAACTTGAGCAACTTGTCTCCTCAGTCCCCAGACGTTTGCAGACTGTTATAAAAAGAAGAGGGGATGCCACACAGTGGTAAACATGGCCTTGTCCCAACTTTTTTGAGATGTGTTGATGCCATGAAATTTAAAATCAACTTATTTTTCCCTTAAAATGATACATTTTCTCAGTTTAAACATTTGATATGTCATCTATGTTGTATTCTGAATAAAATATTGAAATTTGAAACTTCCACATCATTGCATTCTGTTTTATTCACAATTTGTACAGTGTCCCAACTTTTTTGGAATAGGGTTTGTAAATGTGTTTTGACTATGCACATCATATTTTAAGTCTACCACCTGCTATATGATTAATTTCCTCACACAGGCACTCACTGTGCATAGCAGCGTGGAGTGATAGAAGGTATAGGTATGCATGTGATCATGTAATGGTTAAAGACAATGTACATTATGCACAAAGTGCAGGCAGGGACTCTGGCAAGACCAACTATGACATCATAACTAAAAGGGAGAGCCAAAAGGTGACTCAGACATGAGGACTTCTGGGGACATGAAGCATTCAATCACTTCACAGACAGCAAAACTAAGCAACATGCAAGAGTGGTAACATTTTACAACATTTTCTAGTATATCAAGTAAAACAGTATGGTCAATGGTGTCAAAAGCTGCAATAAGATAAAGCAACACCAGCAAGCAGACACAGCCCTAATCAGAGGTCAGTAACAGGTCATTTACTACTTTAACCAGTGGTGTCTCTGTGACTGATACATTTCATAAATATTATTCTTATGTAGGTATGAGCATAACTGCTTTTATAAATATCCTAGGATCTTGAATATAAAGGGAAGGTTTGATATTGGCCTTTAGTTGGGTAGTTGATGGGAGCAAGGTAAAGTTTTTTAATCAGGGGTATGATAGCCACTAGTATGATAGCCACTAGAACAATTTTGGCACAAAGCCAGTGCTAAGGGAAGAACTGATTATTTTTAGGAGGGGTTTGCCAAGGCTGCAAATCTACGACAATTTGTAATGAAGCCATCAGAAACAGCTTGGAATCTCTTACTCTGACTAAAGGCTCAGTCCTCCTCCATACGTGGATGATTGTCTTTTAGCAGCTCCCACAAAAGAACAGTGTGAAACTGACAAAATTGCATTACTCCATCACCTCACTAAAGAGGGACACAAGGTTATCCTATCTAAATAGCAGTTTATACAACAAGAAGTAAAATTTCTAGGACATTTGATCTCAGCAAATGGCAAAAGATTGGAAAGTAGTAGAATTGAAGCCATCCAAAACATTCCAAAACCAATCACAAAGAAACAGTTTATGTCATTGCTCGGAATGTGTTTATATTGCAGAATGTTTATATTGCAGAATTGTGCAATCTTTGAGGCTTTCTTGAGTGCTATAGCTCATGGGAAGGGCTTACTAGCTCACAGTGCACTTAGTTGAATTCCAGAAGCAGAACAGCCATTTGAGAAACTTAAAAGAGCTCTACAAATTACACTAACACTGGGTATCCCAGATCCAAACAGGCCTTTCACACAGACAGTTGATGAAAAACAGGATTGTACGACATCAGTGCTGTTACAAGACTATGGGGGTCCAGTCCAACTCAGACCAGTAGCTTACTTTTCAGATAATCTTGACCCAGTGGCAGTGGGGCTCCCTATGTGTCTTAGAGCCATTGCCACAGACAAAACAGCAGTTAGTGTTTTGAGAGACATTGTGTGATACAGTGAACTAACTCTTCTTATTCCACATGCTGTGTCACAACTGTTGCTAGAACAGAAAACAGCGCATATAACTGCAGCCATATGGCTGAGATACAACACCATTTTGTTAGAAATGCCTAACATCACAGTAAAATGCTATATAGTTCTTAAAGGAGAAGTTCACTTTCAGTACAAAAATTTACAAATAATTTACTCACCTCCTTGTTATCCAAGATGTTCATGTCTTTCTATCTTCAGTCGTAAAGAAATTATGTTTTTTGAGGAAAACATTTTAGGATTTTTCTCCATATAGTGGACTTCGATGGTGCCCACGAGTTTGAACTTCCAAAATGCACTTTAAATGCAGTTTAAATGCAGCTTCAAATGGCTCTAAATGATCCCAGCTGAGGAAGAAGTGTCTTATCTAGCAAAACGATCAGTCATTTTCTTAGAAAAATAAAAAATTGTATACTTTTTAACCACAAAATCTCATCTAGCACAAGCTCTGGGATGTGTGTCCATTACAGTGCATACTGAGTAATCACTTCGAAAGGTCAAGTGTGACGTAGCCGGAACTACAGACCCAGTGTTTACAAAGCGAATGTTCAAAGGCCAAAGAAGTGCAAATAAGTCAAACGCTCTTTACTAACAAAAAGGTACAACGAGTATTTATGGGTGTGTTGATATTCAGGTGCAATCACAGATTCAATCAGTCAGGATTTTTAAAGGAAATTTTGAGCAGTTACGTTATTTCTAAGCGGACTTAACCTTTCATTCAAGATTCAAAGAACTTTATTAATACCAGGGGAAATAGCTTAAATGTTTAAGGTCTTATACAAAGCAGGGTCTACAATGTGGGCTGGTTGCAGTGCAATCAGCTTATCTTTGGTGTAAACAAAACAGCCGGCACCATGTTGCTGTGCGCTGCTCACTCGGAGAGTTGAAAACAGAAGTCCAGAGGCGAAAATAACGAGAACAATGCTCTCAAATTGCATGATTAGAGAGTGAAGAACTTATTATTAGTTACCAAAAAAAATGTAATAAAAGGATGAAGAAATAATAGGTAAATTAAAAGAGAGCAACTGAAAAAGGCTGCTGCACACTCACGATTCGATTAAAATGATTCCCACATCCAGGGTACACACATGAACGGACAATTTTAAACTAAAAACTGACACAAAGACATATGTGTCGTGTGTCATTCCACATGCAACAACTTCGGAGCAGTCCTCCTTCCCCACACCAGTAAACACTGGGTCTGTAGTTGCAACCACAGCTTCAATCGCTCAGGATTTTTTAAAGGAAATGTGAGCAGTCACGGCATTTACTTTTTGGTGGACCAGTTTAAACAAAAAACTGACACAAAGACATTTTGACAAGTTTGTGTCATTCCACATGCAACAACTTCGGAGCGGTGTTCCACTTCTTGAGATTTATTGGTGGTTGACAAACAACAAAATTGTGTATTTCCACCACCAACTGGTATGGAGTGTGGATCAAAACGACTTACTCCCTTCCTTATTCATTTTTTTTTTAAATCCTCTCCCATCGATTAGTTCTTTTAAGATACTGAAAAATAAAAATAAATATTAATTTCTCAAGTTATTTTGTAAAATATCTCTCAGTATAACTTCGAAGCGGTCCTCCTTCTCCACACTAGTAAACACTGGGTCTGTAGTTCTGCCTACATCACGCGTGACCTCTGCGACGCCAAGAGACATTTTACAAAATAACTTGAGAAATTAATGTTTTATGTTTTAGTTTTCAGTATCTTAACTATCAGTCTCTCTTCCCTTTATTACGGACATTTACTCCACACGCTGCATTCGCAAAGCCAACAGCATTGTGGATGACCCCACACACCCCTCACACACACTCTTCACCCTCCTGCCATCTGGAAAGAGGTACCGTAGCATTCGGGCCCACACATCCAGACTGTTGAACAGCTTCTTCCCTCTGAACTAAACTGAGGAACATGGACACACACACACACACACACACACACACACACACACACACACACACACACACACACACACACACACACATACCTGATATTGTTTACAGGCACACGTCACTTTTAATATTTGTACTCTAAATATTATTAAGAATGGTGATTACCTGATGTAGTGAATGTAGTGTAAGTGGGTACCAAGGGACAACTCTTTCAGCATCTGAGACCATTAGAGCAGAGGCAGCAACTGAACGCAAACATGTGGGCATACCATGGACCACAGGATTGAGACATTTAGACAGATATCCTACTGGATTATACACACCATCATACTCTTGGGCCAAGACTCACATGGCCATGACCCCGTCCTCAGTGACATACAGATGAAATGGAATGTTGTAATCAGGTAACCTTAGAGCTGGAGCAAAGCTCATGGATTGTTTAAAGTAATGGAAGGAGCCCATCATTTCTTTAGTCCATTCCACAGTATCAGGCATGTCTTTGAGACACCACTGGTACAACACTGTGAACAGTCAAGTATATACTGGTGGCAGAAATTAATCAGTCCCAGAAAACTAATGATATCTTTCTTTGTTTTGGGTGGATGGACCTCCATTATGACTCTCGGGTACTCAGATGAGAGTTTGCGCTATCCTTGGGAAATAAAATTCCACAGATATTGCACCAGAGAATTACCGAACTTGAGTTTAAAGAGCAAGACCTTAAAACCACACTGGGCCAAGTGTGTGATGAGGACTAGTGAGCCTCTTCTCCAGCAGTTCCCGAAAGCAGAATATCATCTGCGTGTTTTAGTAGAGAACAGTATTCTGTTAGGACTAGTGATGACATTGAAGAATACACCATGGAGGAGAACACAGCCAGCGAATCGATGAACCCTTGAGGTAGGTGTATTGAAGTTGTTTGAAAGTAAAGGCTGCATCTTCATCAACAATAGTAAAATAACACAATTGGACTAATAGGATTATTAACATGGCGCAAGCCTTGCATTAAACTCAAGGATTTTCTTCCCAATGCTCAGTGGTTTGATTATCTAAGATTGGTGACATACAGTGGTATCTGTACCTGACCTACTTCATTAGAGTGCACAGCCCACAATTTGGATGGGAAAGCTCAAAGCTCTATAAGTATTGCAAGATCATCACAGACCTCTGACATGTCAGAGGTAAACATAACAGAAGTAAACAGAGATTAGTTGGAGTGCTGGAACAAATGTCCTCCTTATCCAAAACATCATGACCATGAATGATGAGAATGGAATGACAACAAATCTATTATAAAAGAGAATTTCAGAATCATCTGCACAAATGGTTTTGAGTGAGAATATTTTAGGACAGGTGACAGGAACCCTGTCTATTCTAAGGGTTAATACATTAATTTATCACAGGCCCATTGTGGTTTTTCTCTAGATGAGGTGCTTATGGCTGTGTCACCCGTGTCAACCATAAAAAGCTAAACAACATCTTCATTTAACGCATATATTAAATAGGCTTAAATCATCATCATCAAAAGACAAGACAGGGATTCCATTGTTTCTCTGCCTCGCTCCACCCTGCTAAATTATCAATAAAAGTTTGCTTAGACTGGCCACTTCCACCCATTGTTACAATACACAAAGACACAAAGACAAGACAGACAGACAACAGAGTTAAAGGAGCTTTGGCAGCAAGAACAGCAGAAGAAAGGAAAGAGTTAGGTTTAATGTGTGCACAAAATCTCCTGGTGGACCTGGGAACAAACAAAACCTTCCGGCGAACCAGAGAATGGCCCTGTCAGCCATTCCTATATGGAGTTTGCTCCTGGTATGCATTGTAAAAAATCCAACTAGCAAAATGTTGGCATAATGATTATTTGTTAGTAATCTGGACACTAAAACATGAAAAAGCCAACTGAACTAGTGAAAAGAAGTTTATTAAAAAATCGCTGGGTCAACTAAAGTTTAATTATTGAACAGACAGAAAATGCAAGTTGACATGCACGAAAGTTGGTTTGGAAGTTTGAGCATGCGCGCTGTTATGTTTCAGATGTTGGCGCATGTGTGATGCGTGCAGCGGCCATTTTAAACATCATTTAAAATAACGAATTACCGTTATTGGTGCGTTTCTCCTCCACACAACGGAAAACTTAATCTTTTAAACTAAAGTAAGTGCATGTATTTATACTGAAGTCCTTTGTTGAAATTTTTGTAAAATATATGAGCGTGATCATATAGCGCTGACCTTCGAAGTTATTACGCGGTAAGCAGTGTAATGGACACACATCCCAGAGCTTGTGCTAGATGAGCTTTTGTGGTTAAAAAGCACAAAATGATTCTTTCACTCCTAGTAAGTCTTCGAAACTCAGTAGTGAAAAAATGTTGTGCTTGAAAAAAGTGTTTGTGCTGCAAATGTGTGTAATCTTTGCATTTCACGTTTCAGAACACATTCTCTCGATATCCTTCAGGATAAACAATCGGACGTATTTCCATATATCCTCGCAAGACTACAAACTTCACTATTTCATGTAAGTAAACATTTATACTGCAGTTACTTCTTAATGATTTAAACGAAGTATGAAGTTGTTGCAAAATAAATAAATAAATAAATAACTGCTTGGACTAGTCTTAATAGTTAATTATTTATTTTTTATGTAAGACTATTAATAACCTTTTTTTACATTACATTAAATGTACATTAAATGTAGATGAATCTCATTGAATCTAAGACAAGTAAAAAAAAAATCTATTAAATATTATTTCCGGGCAGCACAATGGCTTAGTGGTTAGCACTGTTGCCTCACAGCAAGAAGGTCCTGGGTTCGAACAGGCAGGGGTCTCTCTGTGTGGAGTTTGCATGTTCTCCCTGTGCTTGCATGGGTTTACTCCGGTTTCCTCCCACAGTCCAAAAACATGTACATTAGATTGCTTGGTAATTCTAAATTGCCCATAGGAGTGAGTGTGAGTGTGTGTGGTTGTTTGTCTGTATATGGCCCTGTGATGGACTGGCAACCTGTCCAGCTTTTACCCCTGCCTTTCGCCCAATGTGTGCTGGGATAGGCTCCAGCAGATCCCTGTGATCCTAATTAGGATTAAGCGGGTGTAGAAGATGAACAGTCCGATTTGTAGATCTAGCGGTGGAGTGTGGTGATAAAGGTATCCTTCCCCAATGGGCTGATTGTTGATGGCCGTCACTCATAAAGGGGGTATGCATGGGATGGTGGAATGGCGTAGTTTTTCTATGAGACCACTGTCTGTGATGTTGACGGCTGCCCCGGAATCTATCAGCGCTAAGACGGAGAAGGATTGGTGAGCATGGTGTAAGAAGGTAGGCAAAGAAACTTTAGAAGAGAGCTTAACTCCTCCCACCTGAGATTTGGATGGCTTCTCAGAACAGCACTACACTTGGTGACCGGTCGCAGTAGTAACACAGCCGCATGCGGGCACGTCCCAGTTGCATGGGTTCAGGAATGTCCTCCCTGGAAGCTTGAAACTCAGTGTGTTGTCGAGGCTGGGGACACGGGGGTGCACACACGCGGTGTTGGTGCCTCAGGTTATCTAGACGGATGGCCATCCCGATGTAGAGTGAAAGTGTGGTGTTGGTGTCACGGCATGCCATTTCCACTTGCAGAGCTGGGTTGAGGCCCTTTCTAAACATGGCCAGCAGAGCTGCATCATTCCACCCAGATTGAGCCACGAGCGTGCAGAACCTTTATCTGTGGGTCCGAGACCCATTCAGCCGAAGCCCAATCCAGTGCTCTCCCTGTGAAAAGAGAAAGCATGAACACACACCTGGTAGAGTCATCGCAGTACAGTTCAGCGAAAAAATTCCCATACTGGTGAATGAATCCACAACAGCGGTCAGAGGACCCATCAAACTTCTCCGGCAGAGCCATTTGGGGATTAAAACTGTGCGGAGCGGGAACAGAGGGAGGAGAAGTTTGTACCTGGGGTTGTTGCTGTAGCTGATGTTGTAGCTGAGCATTAGGGAATGGGAATGCACTATATTCTGCAACACCTTGACAGACCAGGAAATTATGCAAGGATCCTGTTTGTAGACTTCAGCTTCATCATCCCTGATCTTCTCCAGACCAAAATGATGGAGTTTTCTGTGCCCACCCCATCTGTCAGTGGATTACAAACTTCCTGACAGACAGGCAACAGCAAGTGAGGCTGGGGAAGCTTACATCTGGTTCCCTCACCATCAGCACTGGCGCTCCTCAGGGATGCATGTTATCCCCACTACTCTTCTCATTGTACATAAACGACTGCACTGCTACAGACCCCTCTGTCAAGCTTCTTAAGTTTGCAGATGACTCTATGGTCATTGGCCTCATCGGCGACAGTGACGAATCTGCGTATAGACAGGAGGTTGAACAGTTGGCTGTCTGGTGCAGTCTCAACAACCTCGAGCTGAACACGCTCAAAACAGTAGAGATCGTAGTGGACTTCAGGAGGAACCCTCCAGCACTACCTCCACTCACCATCATGGACAGCACTGTGGCCACTGTAGAGTCATTCAGATTCCTGGGCTCCACCATCTCCCAGGACCTGAGGTGGGAAACACACATTGACTCTATTGTCAAAAAAGCCCAGCAGAGGCTGTTCTTTCTTCGACAGCTGAGGAAGCACAACCTGCCACGAGAGCTGTTAACACAGTTCTACTCAACTGTCTTTGAGTCTGTCCTATGTACATCTATTACAGTCTGGTTCGGCTCAGCCACCAAATCAGATATTAGAAGACTACAATGGATAGTCAGGACTGCTGAGAGGATTATTGGAGCCCACCTGCCCACTCTCCAAGAACTTTACACATCCAGAATGAAGAAACGTGCAGGTAGAATCACTCTGGACCCCACACACCCGGCCCACCCCCTCATTGAACTTTTACCCTCCGGTCGGCGCTACAGAGCAGTAAACACCAGGACCTCCAAACACAAGAACAGCTTCTTCCCTCGAGCCGTTCATCTCCTGAACAATTATTCTGTCTGCCATCTCCCCCAGTGCAATACAATAATCTATATATACATGTATGTATAAGTGCAATACTGTTACACCTCATTTCATTGAACCACACCTCATACCTTGCTCCTGAGCTGCACATTTTGCACATTTATATGCCTCCTGTACATGAGTACCCTATTTATATTTTCCTATATGTCATATTTCTATATTTTCTATATTTTTCTATATTATAGTTTATGTCTGTATATTCTCTAGCACCAAAACAAATTCCTTGTATGTGTGAGCTTGGCAATAAAGCACATTCTGAATTTCTGAATTTCTGAATCAGTGGCTTGTAGCTCCTCAACCTGGCGAAATCCGCTGGATTCACGGGTGGTGAAATATCCTGTAAGAAAGCACCTGAGGCTTTGAGTTCAGAATCCATATGTGGTATATTTAGCAGAACAACAGGCAGAATCGTAGTCAAAAAACAAACGCGAGTCAGAATCGGAAAAACACTAGCGAGGGCAAACAAATCTAAAGCGAAAAACAGGGAATCAACAACAGTAAGCCAAGCAAGGTCAAACACGGATAATCTAATAAATGCTAGGCAAAGGCAGTGGTCAAAGGCAAGCAGGGTCAAACACAAACAATCTGTAAATGCACGGTATGTCTCAGGGGGACGATACTTTGCATAGAACCAGGTGTGCGTGCAGTTTAAATGTTCATTTGAAACAGGAAGTGAATCACATGACTAATTAGAATCCAGGTGACGGCTCCCTCTGATGTTCAGGTTCACGATGGGACGTTACAACACCAAACATTTATGAAAATATCAAGTACATGTTACTGATTTATATTTAAGTCATAAATTATATTTAATTAAAATAATTAAGTAAATTTAACTGAATTTTTTTCAGGCAGAAACGTCACAGTAATCAGTTATAATCAAGTATTTGTTTCTTATATGCCTGCAGTATTTACTGTTGTGAAATAGAGTAGATAAAAAAAATGTTAGCAGGTCCTGTCCATATTTTACAACATCAAACAGTCGGGGTGTACCAGCAGCCAAGATTGTTTCCATGCAAAAGCAACTTGACAGCAACTTCAACTTTAAAGCTTGCACTCTAGGGACACCTTAATCCCATCCAGTTCTAGGAAAAGTTGAAACACCTCAAAAGTGTAACACAGTGTTTGGGGTATGCAAGGTTGAGGGCATAAACACAGAGCATGTTTTAATGGCATTTAGAACATACAACCCCAATTTTAAAAAAGTGTAAATTTTAGAAAAAATGTAAATAAAAAAGTTGGGGTTGAAAGGCGTTAGACATGTTGCTTCCATCATATTCAGAATTAACTTTTGCTCCTTAAAATGGTATATTTCCTCAGTTTAAACATTTGATATGTTTTCTTTGTTCTATTCTGTATAAAATATGGGTTTATGAGATTTTCATTGCATTCTCTTTTTATCTCTCTTTTTCACTATTTTGGAATTAGGGTTGTACATCTGGGCTGTCACTGAACGGAATATGTCTATCGCTTTGTTTGTCTTCCTATCTTGATTTAGAGTAATCTTGTACTTTAAACAATTAACAACACATTAAAATTTTATTGTGTCATAAAAAATCAAAAACCATTACCAGGCAACTTCAAAAAGTTGACATAGCTCAGTTTGTCCAGGAACAGCCTCAGCTTGCTCCGCACAACACCACCCTTGGCCAAGCTTGCTCCCTACAACACTTTGGCAAGGTTCTGATCAAAACTCTGGGGACTGCTGTAAAATGATGGTGTCATATGAACTAAATGAGGATCCTTGAAAGACTGATCCAGTGGCACTGGAGGGGAGGGAGCAGCATCCTCTGAATCATACGAATACTTTAACTGGTGCCCTGAAAGTCTACCTGTTTTGTCAACTGAACACCTGTCTTTTCAGGAAATTTCTGTGACAGAAATCTCTAATAGAGCCCTTGACATCTTCAAGACAGAAACAACAGGTTCATCTGTGTGGGTAGGTGACATAACCAACTCAACAACATCTCTGAGTGTCATCAACAACTGCCATGCTAGTTCTACTCCCTCTACTGATTAGCCAGGTGAAGTGAATAACATTGATTATCTCCTCCTCATGGCACCTGTTAGTGAGTGTGATATATTAGGCAGCAAGTAAGCGTTTTGTCCTCAAAGTTGTTGTGTAAGAAGCAGGAACATGGGCAAGTGTAAGGATTGACAAAGGCCTAATTGTGATGGTTAGATGACTGGATCAGAGCATCTTCAAAACTGCAGCTCTTGTGGGGTGGGTCTGCAGTGGTCAGTATCTATCAAAAATGGTCCAAGGAAGGAACAGTGGGGAACCAGTGACAGGGTCATGGGCGGCTAAGGCTCAATGGTGCACATGGGGAGCGAAGGACGGCCCGTGTGATCCAATCCAACAGACGAGCTACTGTTGCTCAAATTGCTGAAGAAGTTAATGCTGGTTCTGATAGGAAGGTGTCAGAATACACAGTGCATTGCAGTTTGTTGCATATGGGGCTGCATAGCAGCAGACCAGTCAGGGTGCCCATGCTGACCCCTGTGTCTACACCAAAAGCACCAATAATGGGCACGTGAGCATTAGAACTGGACCATGAAGCAATGGAAGAAGGTGGCCTGGTCTAAGGAATCACCTTTTCTTTTAAATCACATGGATGGCTGCGTGTGTGTGGCTTACATGGGGAACACATAGCACCAAGATGCACTATGGGAAAAATTGTTCAGAAATGGTTTGATGAGCACAACAACGAGTTTGAGATGTTGACTTGGCCTTCAAATTCCCCAGATCTCAATCCAATCGAGCATCTGTGGGATGTGCTGGATAAACAATTCTGATCAATGGAGGTCCCACCTTGCAACTTAGAGGACTTAAAGGATCTGCTGCTAACATCTTGGTGCCAGATACTACAGCACACCTTCAGGGATCTAGTGGAGTCGATGCCTCGATGAGTCAGTACTGTTTTGGCAGAAAAAGTGGGACCAACACAATATTAGGCATAATGTTATGGCTGACCAGTTTATATTGTAAATGGCTGTAAGAAGCCATGCCCCACCGCAAGTCGCCAGGAGAGGGCAGTGGCAGTGCATGGCTCAATCAGTTCTTTAAGAAAACTCAGTTGCTCAGAAACTTCCAGCCTAATTAACACACATTTTCTGCACTTTTCAGGCAGGATATTAAAAGCCTATGACACGTCTCATTGTTGCACCTGGCACGTGCTGCAGTAAAATGGGTCTAGGGATGCCCCATCTTTCTTTAATTCTGACCCTGAAATGTTCCTTATCTATTGAAAAACCTCTCTCCAGATGCCTCTAATGTACTTCACCATATAGAAGGAATCACTGATATGATGAATGTTGTGTGCTTTTCTACAGATACAACACTTGGCACTAAGACCAAAGGCTAAAAACTGGTTTCAACAAACAATAAAATCTTTTTTATTGCCCAAGAGTCCTTTAAGTGCTATTTGGAAAGCAGACATTCATGTGCCTTTTTTAAGAAGCAGATTTAATGCCCTGATTGGTAGAGCTCTACAGAGGTGGGTGTCCTTATGACAGGTTATTTTATTTCTCACCCAGGACCTCAAGTGGGTGCTGCATATAGACTGTTTAATAAAAAAAAAAAGTGCACCAGTGGTTTTACTTTCTGTGGCAGCTAAAGAAGTTTATCCTAACAAAGACAATGATGGTGCACTTCTCCACCTCCATTATCGAGTCTATGGTCACCTCCTTCACCACCTGGTATTCTGCTGCCACTATGAGAGACAAAAAAAGACTGCAGAGTGTCACCCATTCTGCTGAGAAGGTGATTGGCTGCAATTTACCACCGTTTTAGGACCTGTACACTTTCAGGACACTGAAACAAGCAGTTAAAATTGTGGATGACCCCTTTCACCCTGGACTCGATCTTTTTGAGGCACTCCCCTCCTGCTGAAGACTGTGGTCCATCAAAACAAAAAACTCATGCCATAAAAACAGTTTCTTTCCTTCAGCAACTTTCCTTCAACAACATGCAGGACTCACCATGGTCTTTTATCCCCTACTTGGACATTAGCACTTAAATGACAAACCCCATTTGTTGTGTTCATATGCATCACATTAATGCACACCACTCAGAGAGCCATACAGCACTTGCAAATTTATCTTACCTTCCTACCTCAAACTGCAAAATTTGGCACTGGTCGATATTACTGCATATGCACTGACTGTATTGGTAATTTAATTGTTTGCACTGGTTCACTCTTTATACAATATAATACTGCACTATTACACAGTGTATATGTTTATCTATATTTTCTACACAGTTAAGCTTGCTCAAAATTCTTAGGTTTTTCTATATATTTTTATGTTTATTTTTTTATTGTTGTGCACCAATACACCAAGGCAAATTCCTTGTACATGTAAAACCCACAGTGCTTGGCAGTTCTAATTCTGGTATATGTTTTTAGTCTCATTTCATCAGGGCAGATACTGTCTCATGGGAAGTTGTTTGGATAAAAAAAAAGTGCAGTTTTTTTGTGCCGATGTTTTTGCTGAATCTAAATTGTGGCCAGAGAAGCTACAGTACATCAGGTTTGTAATGGTTTATTAAAGCTACTTACTGCAGTCAGAAATTTCACAATTCACTTAGTTGAAACACAAAGAAAGAACTTAAAGAACATAAAGAAGATTTACTACATATTTACATCTGAGTGGTAGATGAAGACGAAACCATCTGATACCAACCAGATGAAACTATCTGATATAATAATAATGATATAGTATTGTTGATCTTTCTGCAAAACATCAGTTCTATAATTCCCAGCACCCTGCTAATATGTAAAGTCAAACAGCACATATTCTAAAATAATAGAAAGTCTTTGTTTGGCTTGTCTTCATTGACCTCCAGAATGTGCTCTTAAGTAATCTACAAATGCCTGAGCACTGGTTCAAGTGGAGAGGTGGAGTAATTGTCTGAATAGACATGCTGCAGAAGAAGGTAGACTACATGGGAGTAGAAATTTGTAAAGCTGAGAATTTGTGGCAGTAGTTTTTTGTGACAAATACTAGGGCAATTGTATTGTCTTTGCTAACAAGGAACCAAAACATTCTCCAACTACTGGTTATAACATTTATTTATTGCCATTTTTATCACTCTGTACTTTTTATAGTTCTTGGTGAAGGCAAAATAGTCACAGTCTTACACAAAAATTACACATTCTATCAAGGCACTAGCAAGAAATTCATATATTGTCCCTCTGCCTGGGAATCAAACCTGGGCCGCAGCAGTGAAAGTGTGGGATCCTGCCGCTGGACCACCAGGAGGCTTAAACAGCAATATACTGAATGCTGATTATTTAGTTATATATCCCTTGCTTGCAATTACTGCATTAAGCCGTCATCCCACTGACATCACCAAACTGTTGCTGTCTTCTTTTGCAACGCTGTTCCAGGCTTGTACTGCAGATTCTTTGAGTAATTGTATGTTTTGAATATTTTCTCCAATCAGTCACCCTTCAGGAGGTTAAATGCATGCTCAATTGGGTTAAGGTCTAGTGATTGACTTGGCCAGTCTAAAACCATCCATTTTTTCTCTCTAATTAAGTGCTTTGTTATGTTGGCAGTGTGGTTTGGGCCATTGCCTGCCCAATTAGATTGTATGCGTTTCTCTGTAAATTGGCAGACAGAATGTTTCTGTAGACTTCTAAATTCATTCTGCTGCTACCATCATGAGTTTATGTCATCAACAGTCATCAATAAAAATTATTGAGGCCATTCCAGAAGCATTCATGCAAGCCCAAGCCACAACACTGACAGTAGTGAAGTAAATAACACTGATTATCTCCTCATAATTGCACCTGTTAGTGGGTGGGATATATTAGGTAGCAAGTGAACATTTTGTCCTCAAAGTTGATGTGTTAGAAGCAGGAAAAATGGGCAAGCGTAAGGATTTGAGCGAGTTTGACAAGGGCCAAATTGTGATGGCTAGACAACTGGATCTGAGCATCTCCAAAACTGCAGCTCTTGTTTGGTGTTCCCAGTCTGAGGTCATCAGAATGTTTCAAAAGTGGAACATTGGTGAACCGGGGACAGGGTCATTGGCGGCCAAGGCTCATTAATGCACATGGGGAGCGAAGGCTGGCCCATGTGATCCGATCCAACAGACTAGCTACTGTTACTCAAATTGCTGAAGAAGTTAATGCTGGTTCTGATAGAAAGGTGTCAGAATACACAGTGCATTGCAGTTGTGTATGGGGCTGCATAGCCGCAGACCAGACTGACCCCTGTGCACTGCCGAAAGCACCATGCATCAGAACTGGGCCACAGAGCAATGGAAGAAGGTGGCCTGGTCTGATGAATCACAATTTCTTTTACATCACATGGATGGCTGGGTGCGTCTGTGTCGCTTACCAGGGGAACACATGGCACCAGGATGCACTATGGGAAGAAGCCAAGCCGGCGGAGGCAGTGTCATGCTTTGAGCAATATTTTGCTGGGAAACCTTGGGTCCTGCCATCCATTTGGATGTTACTTTGACACATACCACTTACCTAAGCAATGTTGCAGACCATGTACACCCTTTCATGTAAACAGTATTCCCTGATGGCTGTGGCCTCTTTCAGTGGGATAATGTGCCATGCCACAAAGCAAAAATGATTCAGGAATGGTTTGATGAGCACAACAGAGAGTGTGAGGTGGCCTCCAAATTCCCCAGATCTCAATCCAATCGAGCATCTGTGGGATGTGCTGAACAAACAAGTACGATCCATGGAGTCCCCACCTCGCAACTACAGTGGAGTCCATGCCTCAATGGCTCAAAGCTGTTTTGGCAGCAGAAGGGGGAACAACACAATATTAGGCAGGTGGTCATAATGTTATGGCTGATTCATGTATGTGATTGCAAGAACTATCAAAAATAATATGCTTTAGTATTTGGAGTGCTTTAGAGTGCTTTGCTTCTCAGCACCACCCTAGTATATATTATCATGTTTGTATGATAATATGGTCTTCCATGTGTTATTCCTTACATATTTTATACTACATATTATCTATTTCATTTCTATTCAATTCTAAATATCTTCAGAAAACCTGCCCTTTTCATGTTACACAGTATGATATGATATAAAGGGCCGTATCAGTCCTATGAATACTAAAATTAGTCTGAGAAGTAACCTATTTTTTATCTATTTTTGTGATCTGCTACTTCAGTATGCTGATTTGCTATGTGTGATTTAAATCAATCAGTATAAAACAAAATCACCTTCTTGGTGATGAGTAATTTTAATCTCCACACCCTCACCATGTAATAAACAGGTTTAGTTAAAATTGCAGTCACGGAATGTTTAGGGCATGCGTTAGAGCGATCCAAAAGATGTTGTGTGTCTTACTAATAAGCAAACAAGCAGCATGAGATTGCATGAAACTTTGGCTGCCTGGAGGAACTTATCAGATTTTTAAATATTGACTGTATGTATATATGTATGTATGTATGTATGTATGTATGTATGTATGTATGTATGTACAGTGGGGCAAAAAAGTATTTAGTCAGTCACCAATTGTGCAAGTTCTACCATTAAAAAGATGAGAGAGGCCTGTAATTTTCATCATAGGTACACTTCAACTATGAGAGACAGAATGAGAAAAAAAAATCCAGAAAATCACATTGTCTGATTTTTAAAACAATTTATTTGCAAGTTATGGTGGAAAATAAGTATTTGGTCAATAACAAAAGTTCATCTCAATACTTTGTTATATACCCTTTGTTGGCAATGACAGAGGTCAAACGTTTTCTGTAAGTCGCGACAAGGTTTTTACACACTGTTGCTGGTAGTTTGGCCCATTCCTCCATGCAGATCTCCTGTAGAGCAGTGATGTTTTGGGACTGTCGCTGGGCAACATGGATTTTCAACTCCCTCCAAAGATTTTCTATGGGGTTGAGATCTGGAGACTGGCTAGGCCACTCCAGGACCTTGAAATGCTTCTTATGAAGCCACTCCATCGTTGCCCGGGCGGTGTGTTTGGGATCATTGTCATGCTGAAAGCCCCACCACGTTTCATCTTCAATGCCCTTGCTGATGGAAGGAGGTTTTTACTCAAAATCTCACGATGCATGGCCCATTCATTCTTTCCTTTACACGGATCAGTCGTCCTGGTCCCTTTGCAGAAAAACAGCCCCAAAGCATGATGTTTCCACCCCCATGCTTCATAGTAGGTATGGTGTTCTTTGGATGCAACTCAGCGTTCTTTCTCCTCCAAACACGACAAGTTGAGTTTTTACCAAAAAGTTCTATTTTGGTTTCATCTGACCATATGACATTCTCCCAATCCTCTTCTGGATCATCCAAATGCTCTCTAGCAAACTTCAGATGGGCCCGGACATGTACTGGCTTAAGCAGGGGGACACGTCTGGCACTGCAGGATTTGAGTCCCTGGCGGTGTAGTGTGTTACTGATGGTAGCCTTTGTTACTTTGGTCCCAGCTCTCTGCAGATCATTCACTAGGTCCCCCCGTGTGGTTCTGGGATTTTTGCTCACAGTTCTTGTGATCATTTTGACCCCACAGGGTGAGATCTTGCATGGAGCCCCAGATCGAGGGAGATTATCAGTGGTCTTGTATGTCTTCCATTTCCTAATAACTGCTCCCACAGTTGATTTCTTCACTCCAAGCTGCTTACCTATTGCAGATTCAGTCTTCCCAGCCTGGTGCAGGTCTACAATTTTGTTTCTGGTGTCCTTTGACAGCTCTTTGGTCTTGGCCATAGTGGAGTTTGGAGTCTGACTGTTTGAGGTTGTGGACAGGTGTTTTTTATACCGATAACGAGTTCAAACAGGTGCCATTAATACAGGTAACGAGTAGAGGACAGAGGAGCCTCTTAAAGAAGAAGTTACAGGTCTGTGAGAGCCAGAAATCTTGCTTTTTTGTAGGTGACCAAATACTTATTTTCCACCATAACTTGCAAATAAATTCTTTAAAAATCAGACAATGTGATTTTCTGAATTTTTTTTTCTCATTCTGTCTCTCATAGTTGAAGTGTACCTATGATGAAAATTACAGGCCTCTCTCATCTTTTTAAGTGGGAGAACTTGCACAATTGGTGACTGACTAAATACTTTTTTGCCCCACTGTATGTATGTATGTATGTATGATGAATTATAGCCAGGCTATAGAACAGGATTCATTAATACAGATTACAAGTCAACAGCTGGAAAACAGAAAAATGACTGCATAAAAATGAACAAATTTTTATTATTCTTTTTTCCTTCTCTTTTTATATACTTCTGTAAAGCTGCTTTGAGACAATGTCATTGTTAAACAATTGTTGAGACATTATTAAAAGTGCTATACAAAAAATTTTATTGAATTCAATTGTGTTTATGGGAATTTTTGACTATTCCTCTAGAAGCGGAATGAGTTCAGGCACTGATGTTGGACGAGAAAGCTTGGCTCGCAGTCCCTGCTCTAATTCATCCCAAAGGTGCAAGCCAGTCAAGTTCCTCCACACCAAACCAAACAGTTGGAAGCATGAAATTGTCCAAAATGTCTTGGTATGCTGAAGCATGAAGAGTTGCTTTCACTAGAACTAAGGGGCCAAGCCCAACCCCTGAAAAACAACACCTGAATTCAATGATTTGGAGGGGTGTCCCAATATAATATTTGGCAATATAGTGCCAAAAAGTATATATCAGGATACGATATATATACACATATATATATATATATATATATATATATATATATATATACACACACACACACATACATATATATATATATATATATGTATATATATATATATATATATATATATATATATATGTGCGTGTGTGTATATATCGCATATATATATATATATATATATATATATATATATATATATATATATATATATATATATATATATATATATATATGTGTGTGTGTGTGTGTGTGTGTATATATATATATATATATATATTTCCTAAACGGCATGCCATATTATATATATATATATATATATATATATATATAAATCTTCTTCTTCTTCTTTTGCCTCTTCCCTTCAGGGGTGGCCACAGCGGGTCATCACTCTCCACCTATCCCTATCTTCTGCATCCTCAACACTTGCACCCACTAGCTTCATATCCTCATTTATTCCATCCATATACCTCCTCTTTGGCCTTCCTCTTTGCCTCCTGCCTGGCAGCTCCGTGTCCAGCATTCTCCTACCAATATACTCACTCTCCCTCCTCTGAACATGTCCAAACCATCTTAATCTGGCCTCCCTAACTTTGTCCCCCAAACGTCCAATATGAGCTGTCCCCCTGATGTACTCGTTCCTAATCCTGTCCAATCTTGTCACTCCCAAAGAGAACCTCAACATCTTCAGCTCTGCTACCTCTAGCTCTGACTCATGTCTCTTCCTCAGCGACACTGTCTCTAAACCATACAGCATGGCCGGTCCCACCACTGTCCTGTACACCTTCCCCTTGATTCTTGCTGATATTTTTCTATCACACAGAACTCCCGACACCTTTCTCCACCCATTCCAACCTACCTGCACTCGCTTCTTCACCTCTTTCCCACACTCTCCATTACTCTGGACTGTTGACCCCAAGTACTTAAACTCCTGTACCTTCTTCACCTCTTCACCCTGTAACCTTACTGTTCCACTTCCCTCCCTTTCATTCACACACATGTACTCAGTCTTACTACGACTGACTTTCATTCCTCTTCTCTCCAGCACAAACCTCCACCTCTCCAGGTTTTCCTCCACCTGCTCCCTGCTCTCACTACAGATCACAATGTCATCTGCAAACATCATTGTCCAAGGAGACTCCTGTCTGACCTCCTCTGACAACTGGTCCATCACTATAGCAAACAGGAAGGGGCTCAGAGCCGATCCCTGATGCAGTCCCACCTCCACTTTGAACTCCTCTGTCTGACCTACAGCACACCTCACCACTGTCCTGCTCCTCTCATACATGTCCTGCACCACTCTGACATACTTCTCTGCTACTCCTGACTTCCTCATACAGTACCATAGCTCTTCTCTTGGCACCCTGTCATACGCTTTCTCCAAGTCTACAAACACACAGTGCAACTCCCTCTGCCCATCCCTATACTTCTCCATCAAAATTCTCAGAGCAAAAATTGCATCTGTTGTGCTCTTTCTGGGCATGAAGCCATACTGCTGCTCACAAATTTCCACTACCTTCCTTAACCTAGCTTCCACTACTCTTTCCCACAGCTTCATTGTATGGCTCATCAACTTTATCCCCCTATAGTTGCTGCAACTCTGCAAGTCACCCTTATTCTTAAAGATCAGCACTAACACACTTCTTCTCCATTCCTCAGGCATCTTCTCACTCTCTAAAACCCTGTTGAACAAACTAGTTAAAAATTCCACTGCTGCCTCTCCTAGACACTTCCAGACCTCCACCGGGATGTCGTCAGGACCAACTGCCTTTCCACTTTTCATCCCCTTCAAAGCCTTCCTGACTTCATCCTTTCTAATCTTATCTACTTTCTGTTCCACAGAGTTCACCCCTTCTACTCTTTTTTCCCTCTCATTTTCCTCATTCATCAGCTCCTCAAAGTATTCCTTCCATCTCCTCTGTACACTCTCCTCACTTGTGAGCACCCTTCCATCTGTATCCTTAATAACTCTAACTTGCTGCACATCCTTCCCATCTCGATCCCTCTGCCTAGCTAACCTGTACAAGTCCTTCTCTCCTTCTCTAGTGTCTAACCTAGTGTACAACTCTTCATATGCCTTCTGCTTGGCCTTAGACACCTCCCTCTTCACTCTGTGCTGTAACTCCTTGTATTCCTTTCTATTCTCTTCAGTCCTGTCCATGTCCTACTTCTTCTTGGCTAACCTCTTCCTCTGGATACTATCCTGAACTTCCTCATTCCACCACCAAGTCTCCTTATCTTCTTTCCTCCTTCCAGATGACATACCCAGCACCTTTCTCCCTGTCTCCCTGATCACTTCTGCTGTAGTTTCCCAGTCATCTGGCAGCACTACCTGACCACCCAGAGCCTGCCTCAACTTCTCTCTAAATTCCTCACAACATTCCTCCTTTTTCAGCTTCCACCACTTGGTTTTCTTCTCTATCTTTGACGTCTTCGTCTTACAGACCATCAAAGTCATCCTACACACCACCATCCTATGCTGCCTGGCTACACTCTCTCCCACTACCACTTTACAGTCACTAATCTCTTTCAGATTGCCTCTTCTACATAGGATGTATTCTACCTGTGTTCTCCTACCTCCACTCTTGTAAGTCACTCTATGTTCCTCCCTCTTCTGAAAATAAGTGTTAACCACAGCCATGTCCATCCTCTTAGCAAAGTCCACTACCATCTGTCCTTCAAGGTTCCTTTCCTTAACTCCAAACTTGCCCATCACCTCCTCATCACCTGTGTTCCCCTCACCAACATGTCCATTAAAATCCGCTTCTATCACCACTCTCTCACCCGTGGGAATACTCTCCATCACCTCATCTAATTCACTGCAGAATCTCTCTTTCTCCTCTAACTCACAACCTACCTGTGGGGTATAACCACTAACAACATTCAACATCACCCCTTCAATCTCTAACTTCAGACTCATCACCCTGTCTGACACTCTCTTCACCTCCAGAACATTCCTCACAAACTCCTCCTTCAGGACCACACCTACCCCATTTCTTTTACTATCCACATCATAATAAAACAGCTTGAATCCTGCTCCTATACTACGAGCCTTGCTACCCTTCCACCTGGTCTCCTGTACACACAGTATATCCACCTTCCTTCTCTCCATCATATCAGCCAGCTCTCTACCTTTCCCTGTCATAGTACCAACATTCAGAGTTCCTATTCTCAGTCCTACACTCTTACCTTTCCTCTTCTCTCTCTGTCTGTGCACTCTCCTCCCTCCTCTACTTCTTCGACCAACAGTAGTCCAATTTCCACCGGCGCCCTGTAGGTCAACGGCGCGATGGCGGTCGTTGTTAACCCGGGCCTCGACCGATCCGGTATGAAATTCGTACTGACGATTCGCATGGTTAAATTTGGCAATGTTTTACGCCGGATGCCCTTCCTGATGCAACCCTCTCTATTTATCCGGGCTTGGGACCGGCACAGAAGTCACTGGACTGTGACCCCCATGGCTAGATTTTATATATATATATATATAATATGGCATGCCGTTTAGGAAATTATTCATGAGAGAATTGAATGAAAACTCTGAATATATTACATGGATTCTGAATATATTGAATGATACATGAGAATATTGAATGAATTCTGAATATATGGAATTGTTGTTTAAAATTTTCCATTTTTTACAATGGCGTTCACAGAAATACTTCAATACTTTGTTGAACTGGAAGATTTTTTTGCAATAGCTGATTGTAATTCAAGGGACGTAAACCATCTGGAGCATTTCTCACTTCTTTTGTGGAAGAGCAATCAGAGTTCAGTGATGGCGGGTTTGAGGGCGTTTAAGAATAATAGATCCAGTGGGAAGAGCATTAAGAAGCCGAAGGTCAATTCAGCGGCGGATCTATGATATCTCTGCTCCTAACCAAGTCTGGTATGTATTGTAAATTAACATTACATTCTTACATTTGATTTAACAGAAAAACAAACAAACAAACAAACAAGCAAGCAAAATAAATACTCCTTGCTTGTGCCTAAAAAAGCAAACTCCATTTGCACATCTGTTCTGTTTGTCTGGGTTAAAAGCCCAGATCTTATGAAAAATATTTTGGGAAAAAGTATGCATTAAAATGACCAGGTAATGTGAAATAAATATACACTCTCCAGCCATACACTATAATAAAAAAATTTTAAAAAAAAGTCATACACTATAATATTTCATTTGACCACCTTTTGTTTTGATTATGCATGCATTCTCAATGGCATCATTTTGATAAGCTTATGCAATATCACAACTTCTATTTCTATCCAGAGGCGCATTAACTTGTCTCCAAGATCACGTATTGATGATGGGAGAGTCGAACCGCTGCATAAAGTCTTCTCCAGCACATCACAAAGATTCTCAATGGGGTTAAGGTCTGGACTCTGGGGTGGCCAATTCATGTCTGACAATGATGTCTCATGCTCCCTGAACCACAATATCATAATTTGAGCCCAATGAATCCCGGAATCATCATTTTGGAATATGCCTCGTGCCATCAGGAAAGAAAAAGTCCCTTGTATCAAAAACCTGGTAATTCAGTATATTCAAGTAGTCAGTTGACCTCATTTTTGTGCACATAAGGTTGCTGAACTTAGACCTGACTAACTGAAGCAACCCCAGATCATATCACTGTCCCCACAGGCTTGCACAGTAAATGTTAGGCATGATGAGTGCATCACTTCATCTGCCTCTCATCAGACCACATGACCTTTTCAACTGCTCTACAGTCCATCCTTTTTGCTCCCCAGCAAATTGAGGCCTTTTTCCCAATTAATCACTCACTGATAATTGGATTTCTTAAGGCTACACAGCTATGTCGTCCAAATCCCTTGAGTTCTCTTCACCTTCTGTGTCTGGAAACGCTCTTACTTTCACTATTACACATAGCCATGAGTTCTACTGTTGTTGTTTTTTTTTTGTAAACGATTTGATTTCATTAAGTGTTTAAGTGATCCTACATCATGCTCATTTAGGATGTTTTTCTAACAATAATAATTACTCAAAGATGATGGTTCAGGTTTTAATAATGCGTTTTACAGTTCTTAACCCACTTGGTACTTAATCCAATTTTAGTAGCTTCAGCAATCTTCTTAGTTGTTTTCTTTGCTTGATGCAGGCCAATTGTTTGACCCTTCTGAAACAGAGTAACATCTTTGCCTTGACCACAGGATATGTCTTAAGAAATGAGAAGCTACTCACTGCATCAGTTAGGGTTAAATAACTTTTTGCTACCTGAACCATATTAATCACTGCAGTATTTATCCAATGGAAGGCTCTTACCAATTTGCTTAGTTAAATCTTTTTTTGGCTGGGCAGTTTTTCATCTCATAATAAAAGCAATTATTTAATTATTTTACAATTAAATGAGTTTTACTTAATTACATTAATGTTAATTTCAAAATCTCCTATATATTCAATTAATTCTGGTCTCCAAAGAAAAAGATCTCTGGAGATTTATAACATTCATTTTATTTTAAGAGGTCTTTATAAAAATACTTGTTTTACAATAACCCCCCCCCAAAAAAAACAATTACTTAAATACATAAAGTTTGTTATCAGTGTCCATGTACTGTATAGTGAAAAAGCAAGTAGAGCAGCATTGCCAAAGGAGTTAAATTTTGATCTAAGTTGGTTTATTGACCTAAAGTTACAGAAAAAAAATTCTTCTCATTCCAGGCACAATGGCACAAATCACAAATTAAATCCATGGGGATTTGTTTTTCATGGTGGAGTGGATGGATACAGTCGCTGCATTACCTACCTGAGATGTACAGACAACAGAGCTTCAACTGCGCTGCAACTTTTCCAGGATGCTGTCAATCAATTTGGACTCCCGCATCATGTCAGGATTGATGCTGGTGGCGAGAACATCCATATTGCATGATTTATGATTGAGAATTGTGGTAGAAACAGGGGTAGTTTCATGGTTGGGCGTAGTCTACACAACCAGAGAATTGAAAGACTGTGGGGAGAATTGAACAGGGTTATGTCAGCATACATTAAAGACCTTTTCCTCTTTATGGAAAATGTTGGACTTTTAAATAGCACAGACCCACTTCACATTAGGGCTCTCCACCACATTTATCTTCCAAGAATCAACAGATTTGTTGATGAATTCATAAACCAGTAGAACCACCACAGCTTAAGGACGATGGAGAATAGGTCCCAGCTGCAACTCTGGACAATTGGAATGTTAAATCTTCCTCAAAACCAAAAGACAACTACATCTTGTACAAATGCAACACTCTCAAGATCAACACCAACAGGATATGGAGTTAAGGCCAATAAATCCCTTGACTGATAATGGAAATCATGGAATAGAACTTTTCGCCACAGCTTGTAATTTGCTTCAAATAAGGGCATAACCTTAGCATAAAAAAGTATTTCTGTCGATAGTGTACGCCCCAACACAGCTGAAGTCAGATGTTATTTATTTGCAAAATATTAATTGGAGAAATGTCAGGACTGTACAGGGGAGGGATATGGCAATAACTACCAGCTGAGTTCCTGTAATGTGAAAGTGGTGTTCATGATTGATTGCATGTAGAGTTCTTACAGACATGCGTCTCTTCCCCAAGTTCGCAGCAAGTTATCCATTGATTTTCAAGGATCAGACGTTCCACTCATTTAATGTTCACGGGATCAACTATAGTGGGCTCCAAGCCACCTCAGCCAGGTTTATTTATGGACAGATTCTCAGAGGACAATGAATGAGCTTGTTCAAAATAGAAACAACAAATTATTTATTTGCAGGGCTTTATTCAGCCATTACAGGAGGCCTAAGCAACATTTACACATCAAGTTGTCACAATACTAAACATTTCTGTTGCCCAGAAAAAAAAAAAAAAAAAAAAAGTTGCTATAAAACAACCATTAAACTAATTTAACTAAAGGTTACTGCCCAGCAACATCTGAGATTAATGAGCACCAAAACAGTTAAGTCCAAAAAGTTACTTCAGAAACACAAACCTTGGCATGAAATAAACACTGAACGTTTCCTTATGATGCTGAACTTTTCATATATTATTTTACGGAAAAAATAAATAAGGGAAATGGTTTGAACAGAAACTGCAGTCCATCTTTTTTACTGCAGAATTGAAAAAAATAATAAAATAAAAATAATAAAAATAAAAGCACTATAAGCCATCCAAGATAAAATATCTTAAGCCCTTCCAAAACCTTGGGAGTTGCATATAGCAAAATCCATGTCATATTTGAAATTAGCATATTCTACATGGATTGGTATGCGAAGAATATTGTCACAAGTGTTGACCAATGGAAATCATGAATGGGTGATGAACTCCAGGGTTGGATTTGGAGAGAAACCCAGTGCAGGAATGCAGTCACATTCTTCCAGAGAGACATCTTTCTCAACTGTGAAAAACAGAATTAGAGCAATAAGATAAAATAATGATTACTATTGCTGCTGAAGTGACAGTTGTAAGACACAATATGCCTGAAGTAATGGAAAAGTAATGGAAGTTACATTAAAAAAATTTGTGAAATGCAACCATTTGGAGAGTAAAGAACATTTAAGTGAAATATTATTTTTATTCTGAAACATTGTACTATACAGGGAACTTACATTCAGCATCCTGAAGATAGTATTGCCAAAAAGCAAGAGTGTGGCACTCCTGTTGAAATTGATTACTCCCCATTTCAGAATGAATTATTTGGAACAGACTCTCCAGATCAGCTACTGTTAAAGCCTTCTCAGGCTTCACGAAAACACATCATTTGCAGAGGGTATCTCTGGAGAGCATCTAAGACACCAAGAGCCTTTAAGCCATCACAGAACCTGTGAAACGAAAACTGTTTGAATGTCTTTGAATGTCTACCCTCTTAAAATGCTACAAATACGTATTCCCATACATGCATAAATGCCACTGGTTTAAGCTTGGTTCCAGAAAAAAAAAAAAAAAAAAAAAAGGCTCAACTACAACAGAAAACAGACCAAAAATTCGGAAAAAAAACCATTATATAAATGTTATAAATTGAGTTGCATTTCAATGAGTAAAATAAGTATTTGATTCCCTACCAACCAACAATAATTCTGGTTCCCACAGACTGGTTATGTGCTCATGTGGTACACTTAAGGAGGTGCTCCTAACAGCTGTGGATAAAAGAGAAGGAGACTGCTGGAGCAATTATTCACAAATGGAAGAAATACAAAATAACCATCAATCGCCCTCAGTCAGGAGCTCCATGAAAGATTTCATCTCATGGGGAAAGGATGATCATGAGGAAAGTGAAGGATCAGTCCAGAACTACACGGGAGGAGCTTGTGAATGATCTTAAGGCAGTTGGGACCACAATCACCAAACAAACCATTGGTAACAAGACGCAATATTGAAATCCTTCAGCACCCACAAGGTCCCCATCTTCAAGAAGGCACATGTATAGGCCCAACTGAAGTTTGCCAATGAACAGAGAAGGATTGGGAGAAAGTGCTATGGTCAGATGAGACCAAAATTGAGCTCTCTGGCATCAACTTGCCGTGTTTGGAGGAAGAAAAATGTTGACTATGACCCTAAGAACACCATCCCTACAGTCAAGCACGGAGGTGGAAAAAGCATGCTTTGGGGCTGTTTCTCTGCTAAAGGTACAGGCCGACTTTGCTGCATTGAAGGGCCAATGGACAGGGCCATGTATTGTAAAATCTCTTGGATGAGAATCTCCTGAAGATGGGTCATGGATGGGTCTAAAATTATAGACCCTTCATTTCTTTGTTAGTGGGCAAACTTACAAAATCTGCAGGGGATCCACTGTACATCACCCTTTAAACAAACTATATTTTTCTAAGGAGAAACTCTTGTTTAATCATCTTAAAAAATGAAATGCCTCCTATAAAGTCAAAATTCTATATAGTTTGTGATGGCTAATTTATCAAATTCAATTTTTGTGTGCATACAAAATATTTAGCTTTTTTTTCTTTGTTATTGAACAAGACTGCATACTTGAATTCTTGTATGCATTTTTTAACATCATATCATAAAAAGATGTATTCATTCTGTTGTAGCAACTTAACAGTGAGTAAATCAGCCAGAGAACCAGTATATGATAGACAGTGTGTGCATCCTGCAGATTATTGTATAATAGTAAAGTAAGTGAATAATTTATAAGACAGCCACAACATTAGCAACAGCTAAGAACCACAGAACTAGATGTATTTATGTTTCTGCTAGGAAACTAAAGAATGTGCCAAGAAATAAGAATACCTTTCAAAAGGTGCATGAGTCCGTTGGAGTACATACCAATGCGCCAAGTCCATTGCAGTCTCTTCTTTGGTTTTCAGTGTTACCAGCACATTATGACCAGCAAGACCAATCAAGCTGGCTGCCCTAGCAACTGCATCTTCCAGCTGTAATTCTGTCTCAGCTTCTAAAATCTAATATATTACATTAACATAACTATAAGTACAGTACATGGCAATTACTGAGAGACTAAAGTATTAAAAATTAAAGGTGTATGGTTATTAGTAAACTTGTAATTAAGTAAAATCATAGAGGAAATAAACTCACCGATTGCACCTGTGACCTTGTTTCCTCACTACTAATATGTTCGATTTTGGCCTTTACATCGTCTGGACCCTTTTGAAGACATTCATACAAGACATCAGATAAGAAGCATGGACTCTGTCCCCCATGGCCAAGTGACATAGCCATGATCTGATCAGCACGGAAGTATCCATTGTCTTTCATTGCTGTTGATAGCAAATAAACTTGAACATTATGACCAATTATCCGAGTGAGACTAATGATAGTACAGCTGGCTTTCATGTTAACATAGGGAACCCAATTTAAAGGAGAAAAACCTTTATATAAAAAGACTTTAATGGCATGAACTGCTTCTTATAACACAAGATTAAAAAGTATTTCATATAAAATACCTAAAGTGCTTACATTTTCCCAAGGTTACAAGATCACTTATTTTGACTAAAATAAGTGATCTAAAAATCACTAAAAAAAAAGGACTAAAAATATTAAACAAAAATATAATCTAAAAATAAAGGCTAATACAAAAAGAACACCTTTATGTCCTTGATTATCACAAATGTAAATACAAATCTATCAGTGTCCTATAGTCAATTTCAGTTAATACATAAAAAAACATAAAAAATTAATACATTATTAAAAAAAAAAAAAAAAAAAAAAAAAAAAAAAAAACCTCTGGAATCATATGTGAGGACTTTAGCATTAGGTGGACCCTCAAAGATTCCAATATTGTCCCTGATTTCATGAAGACATAACTGGAAGAACTCCCGGGTAGGTCCTCCATTGTCAACGGCACCATCAGATATTCCGTAATCATCTGTGAACTTTACATCCATATTCTTTTCTGGTGCATAATTGGAACGGACCATGGCTCTGGAAGCTCCATCCCACACATGCCTTCTTATTATGTTAAAGCGCACAGGGTCAACATTATTTATTCTCGAAGAAATCTGCTCCATTATTCCATTCAAACTTATCTTTGAATCACTAAAATAATACAAATATGTATTTAGTGTAAAGGTAATATATAACTAACATGGAACAAAAAAGATCTGGGGAAAAATCCTGATATTATGCATTGAATAATATTTAGGCTGTTTTTTATTTTGCAAATATTTTTTAATTTCACCTCTACCTTTCTGGTTTTCACTGCAGCCTGTTGCTGCAGTTCAGGTTACAGAAATGTGCTTGCTCACTCAACTTATCATCCTGATGTCAGTTAAAGACTTCTATTAAAACGTGAAGAATTGTATTTAGTCAAAGACTATTTTTGACCTCTCATTGATTTTAGCAGTCAAAGCTCTTGAAATGGCTTCCTGGAGATCAGGATCAGAGAAATATTCTTCCTCAAATAGGTCAAGATAAGTACTACAAAAAAGGAAAAAACATAAGAACTGGAACATGTTTGCAGGGTCAAGATACTATTTCATTTTGTGTATATGGCAGTTTTGTAAATAAACATTGTAACACAATCTAAAAAAACAACAATTTTTAAAAACAGACAAAAAAACAAAAAAAATGTTAACCTGTAAGGGGTTCGGGTTAAATTATAGCTGGATGCACTGGAGACAGTTGAGGCTATAGCACCAGAGATGGGAGGTGTATGATCACTGGATACCATGGAGGTGTTAGTAGCAGAACAGTCATGTGTGTCATCACTTGAATTGAAATTGGTGCCACAGGACAAACCATTGCTGTGATAACTGTAGACGGCAGATGATACAATGGGAAAGACATCTGTTTTACCACGGGAGATGACAGAAGCTTGACTGGGCAAGGTGTGAATACCATCAATGGTGATGACACCAGCACAACTAGACATGGTTTTGGTGTCTTGAGATCCTAGGTGCATCTGTAAAAACAGCTTGGGTGGCTGCACACTAGATAATTTGATCACCACTGGAGAGAGACTGTGTGGCATCTTTTGAGATGATTAAAGGAATAGGCTTATCTTGTATGCTTATTTCTGTACTTTTATATTTCTTATCTTCCACTTGACGGTACCCCACACATTCTCTATGGGTTCAGGTCAGGCAGGTTGGCTGGCCAATCAATCCAAGTAATATCATGGTGAGCAAACCAATTAGTGCTAATTTTGGCACTGTGGGCAGGTGCCAAGTCCTGCTGGAAAAGGAGATCAGCATCTACAGTAAATAAAGTCTGCCACCAGACAGAAGCATGAAGTGCTCTAAAATCTACTGGTAGACATCTGCACTGACTTTGGACTTGGCAACACAGTAGACTAAGACCATCAGATTACATACTACCTCAAAATCACCACCAACTGTGGAAACTTCACACTGACCTTCAAGCTACTTGGATTCTGTGCCTCTTCACTCTTCCCCCAGATTCTGGGACCTTGATTTACAAATGAAATGCAAAATTAATCTTTATCTGAAAAGAGGACTTTCACCCACTGAGCACCGGTCCAGTTCTTTTTCTCCTTAGCCCAGGTAAGACACTTCTGGTGTTTGTGTCTGGTTTAGGAGTGGCCTGACACTAGGAAGGCAACAGATGCAGTCCATTTCCTGAAGAAGCCTGGTGGCTTTTAATACTCTGCCTCCAGCATCACTCCACTCCTTGTGAACTCTCAAGTTTTTGAATCAGCTTTGCTTGGCTGCAAAGCTTTGCTTTTTGCAGTCATCCCTTTTGTTTGTGCACGTTTTCCTACCACACTTCTCCCTTCCAGCCAACTTTCCATGAGTATGCTTTGATACAGCACCTTCTGTGGCTTAGGGTGTCAATGATCATCTGGACAACTGTCAGGTCAGTAGTGTTCCCCATGCGTGTACTGAACTAGACTGAGAGACACATGGTACTTATTGTATGAACAGTATTTTATTCAAAATTAAATATTCTAATATTTTGATATACTGGATTTTTTATTTTTATGAGAATAATCTGTAAATCATTGAAATTAAAGCAAAAAAATCTTGAAAGATTTCACTTTACATGTAATGAGTTTTGCTTTTTAAATTATATTAACAAAGAAAAGTAACTGTTTCACAATATTCTTATTTTTTAGAGATGCATTGTATGTATATGTAGATGAAAACACCATTTATGTCATTTGATACTTCTTGGGGATCACTGCTGTTTGTATGTTGACTGTCTCCATCTAGAATTGACTGTAAATTGAAATAAATAAAGGCAAGAAATCAGACCACATGACCTTTTCCATTGCACCAAAGTCCAATCTTTATGCTCCCTAACATACTGAAGCCTTTTTTTCTGATGAGTCTCACCAACAAGTGGTTTTCTTATGGACACACAGCAATGGAGTCCCAATCCTCTGAGTTTTCATCACATTGTAGGAGGGGGTATCAAAAAGTTTTGAGAGTAGTTTTGTAACACGCCAACAGATGGCAGCACGCTGCACACACATTCACAGGGAGCACTGACCGTCATAAATCAGTGTGCCAAAAGACATTGTTCTGTGTACATCAGGAGCTGTGCAACTGGTGCTATTCAGACCACGTGCGTTACCACGTCTGCTATTTCATAATGGACAGCAAATTTTGACAAAGAGTGAATGTGAATGCTGCAATGAGTCGTTTTAGGTGTTTTGAGTGGCATGTATGCTTCAAGAACAGAAGAACATCACTGGAAGACCTTCAACGAGCTCAACCGAAAATGTTGAAACCATTCGGCAACTTGTGCATGATTATCATCAGAGAACAATCCACAACATTGCAGCCATTGTCAGTGTGTCATACGGAACAGTCCAGGCAATCCTCACATGATTTGAACATGCGCCATGTTGCTGCTAAGTTCATCCCCAGGCTGCTGACCCAGGAGCAGAAGGAACATTGCATCAAAGTCTGCATCGTCTTTTTCGACATTTGCGGCATTGTGCATTGAGAATTCGTCCCCAGGGGCCAAACCATCAATAGTGAATTCTACTGCCAGGTTTTAAGGCATCGGAGGGAGGACATACAGCGAAAAAAAAAAGGCATGTAAACAGAGCTAATCTCAAAACTTTTTGATACCCCTCGTATGCATATGGAAATGCTCTTGCTTCCACTGTTAAACATAGCGCTGATTTCTACTGTCTAATTTTCACAATACAACTTCACCAAGTGTTTAAGTGATCTCCATTCATAATTTCTTTTCTGACCGCATTTTTTCCTAACTACCTTTCCAGGTTTTGATAACGTGTTAAAGGGTTCTTAACCCAGTTCCAGTAATTTCTCTTGTTTTCTTTGTTTGATGCAGCCCAATAATTTGAACCTTCTAAAATGGTGCCATTTTTGACCAGGCAGTGTATGCATGTGTGTGTTTCTCTCATTTCAGCATTACTTACAAGCTCTTTTTCCTCTGTTGTCAGCACCTTGTCTGGTCTGACATAAATGGACTTCTGATGAAAGAGTTTTTTCTGTAACCTGTGGGTAAAAGAAGCACATATCAATGCAAGTCAAACATTTTATGCACCCAAAGACATTTACATTCTGTCAATTATGGCTATGATGCTACATTTAGAATATAAGTTCAAAAGTATAGATCAAGTTATTTACTTAAAAGGTAACAAGACTTACTTACTGGTAGCAACCTTAATGCATAAACTAACTATTTGATTTACATCACTCAAAACTTAGCTATGCAGAATATACAATATACTTCTATAATTAATTTAAAAATTTTGTTTGTGGAACAGATATTATTTAAAAAAAAGAGATTCAAGAGGTTGAAATGTACTGTACACAGTAAAGGCTAATTTTAATTTAATAGGCTTTTGTTAACTGCCTGAATTTTCTTTTGATGATTTCTGTTCACAAGCTGCTGGGTCAATTCATGGTTCCATTCCACAGACAGCAAGTCTTCCAGGTCCTGAAGCAGCAAAACAGCCCCAGACCATCACACTACCACCACCATATTTTACTGTTGGTATGATGTTCTTTTTCTGAAATATGTTCCTTTTATGTTCCTCAGTGTTACTTTTATGCCAGACGTAATGGGACACAGACCTTCCAAAAAGTTCAGTTTTTGTCTCATCAGTCCACAGAGTATTCTCCCAAAAGTCTTGGGGATCATCACGATGTTTTCTGGCAAAACTGAGATGAGCCTTTATGTTCTTTTTGCTCAGCAGTGGTTTTCGTCTTAGAACTCTGCCACGCAAACCATTTTTGCCCAGTCTCTTTCTTATGGTGGAGTCATGAACACTCACCTTAAATGAGGCAAGCGAGGCCTGCAGTTCTTTGGATGTTGTTGTGGGGTCTTTTTTGACCTCCTGGATGAGTGGTCGCTGCGTTCTTGGGGTAATTTTGGTCAGTCGGCGACTCCTGGGAAGGTTCCCCACTGTTCCATGTTTTCACCATTTGTAGATAATGGCTCTCACTGTGGTTTGCAGCAGTCTTAAAGCTTTAGAAATGGCTTTATAACCTTTTCCAGACTGATCGATCACAATTACTTTCTGTCTCATAATAATTTTTTTTTTTTTTTTTTTTTTTTTTTTTTTTTTTTTAATTTCTTTGGATCTCGGCATGCTATCTAGCTTTTGAGAATCTTTTGGTCTATTTTACTTTATCAGGCAGGTCCTATTTAAGTGAGTTCTTGATTGAAAACAGGTGTGGCAGTAATCAGGACTGGGTGTGGCTAGAGAAACTGAACTCAGGTGTGATATATGTTGATATATGTGATATATGTGTGATAGATGTTTTAACAGGGGGGGCAAACACTTTTTCACACAGGGCCATGTAGTTTTGGATTTTGTTTTCCCTTAATAATAAAAACCTTCATTTAAAAACTGAATGATGTGTTTACTTGTGTTATCTTTGACTAATATTTAAATGTTTCTGATTATCTGAAACATTAAAGTGTGACAAACATGCAAAAAAAAAAAAGAAATCAGCACACCACTGTATATAAATAAAAGGTTTTGTCTGTACATTGGTCAGAACTCACTCTTTCAACGATATCTTTACGTTTCATTCATCCCCCATTGGATCCCCCATTGGATTTTTTCAACTAAATCATTTCCCTATATTTATACCAGGCAGGTATTAACCTTACAGTGGTACTCAACTCTGTTTGCTGTTAGAATTTCAAAATCTTTCATCACTTGAATTATTCGTTCATTGTCTACCGCTTATCCGATCTACTCTCAGGTCACAGGGAGCCTGTGCCTATCTCAGGCGTCATTGGGCATCAAGGCAGGATACACCCTGGACGGAGTGCCAACCCATCGCAGGGCACACACACACTCTCATTCACTCACGCAATCACACACTACGGACAATTTAGAGATGGCAATCAACCTACAATGCATGTCTTTGGACTGGGGGAGGAAACCGGAGTACCTGGAGAAAACCCCCGAGGCACGGGGAGAACATGCAAACTCCACACACACATGGCGGAGGCGGGAATCGAACCCCCAACCCTGGAGGTGTGAGGCAAACGTGCTAACCACTAAGCCACCGTGCCCTCCCCCACTTGAATTAAGATTATATTCATTTAATTTTAAGCACAGCCATCACAAAACCAGACTTCATAACAAAAATTGTTTAATACTGTTTTAGGAATCAAATCTTAGTATAGCTATGACAGGACACACTGGCTTGAAAAAAAAAACATAATCTGAAAAAATAAAACATACATAAACCCAAATAGGCAATAAAACAGTTATTTAAACAGTTAATAAAAGAAAAACACTGGTGTCTCATAGCCTTCAATGCAATTAAGGAAAGAAATTAATTAAATCTCTGTGTGTGTGTGTGTGTGTGTGCGTGAATTTCACAACTCGATGACTTTGTGAGTCATCATAACGTATGCTACAATACTAAAATAACTAAGTTATATTAGATCTGACATTACCAACACATTTTCAAGGAGGAAAAATGTGAGCTGAGTATATTTTCTGTCAAAGGGTTCATAAATAGAAGTGTGTCTGGTAAAGGTAGCTAGCAGACTAGCTAATTTGTTATGAATGTTTTGAATACAGGTCTTGAATACACTATGGCAGTGGTTCTCAACCTTTTTTTTCAGTGGGCCGCACTATGTTCAAGTTCAAGTCTCACGGGCCGCATATATTTACATGACATCACCAATGCAAACTAACCGGATATCTTAAATCTGCCAGATCGCGCGCTTGTAATTGTGTGCGTTAATTGTGTAATTGCTTCAGTTCATAGTTGCGTCAGTACTGGGCATGTCTGAAAACAGTACATGATCACCAAAATTATTTTAATAATTAGAATTTAATATAATTAATGGCGCGTTTTGGTGGATTTTTTCCACATAGCAGCTACAGTAAATCGACTGACTACTCTGTCACTTTTTATTATACAGAAACGAGTAATATATCATTCGAAACTAAAGGGTCTGTTTTTATTTCTGTACACTCAAAATAATGACAAAAACCATATGCCTTTATAAAATAAAGAAAGGCTAGGTTACATAGATGCTTCCTCGGGTTAGACATTGAAGCCTTTGATGTCGAAAGGATTTTAACAGCTGGCAAACCAATTTTGCACTGAACTGTTATATTTGCGCCCTTATCGGATTTCAGGATGAAATTATTTTTAAATTTCCAGCACTGAAATGCATTTTTATGACTCGCCATGGTGGCAACTCTCAGACAGGTTGTCGTAGCCTAAAGCTTTCAGCGGCAATGTGGATTAACGTAATTGGCAGACTTGGTGCGCCGCAAATTCAAACCAGAGAACCAATCAAAAGCATCAGAATAGCACCGCTTTAACAAATTCTAGCAGCACATTAATATTATTCATCATATCCTAGTTTTTTTTAAATATTCAGATGTAACCCTATTTGTAATCTTTAACATTTTCATAAATAACTGTAATTTAATTACACTGAATTTTTTTCTCAGTAACTGTAACGAATCACTTACATTTATTTTGTAATTAAATTACGTAACGCCGTTACATGCAACTAGTTACTCTCCAACACTGTGAGCTACCACTGTCCTTTACTACTTTATCTGAAATGATCATTTTAAATGATGTGTTCTCAATGATAAAGCTTCTCTGGCTGCCTCCATCCATACTCCATCCACTGAGCAATGAATGCTTTTCCATTGCATTTTTCTTCCAATGCTTAGTTGTCACATATACATTACAGCACAGTGAAATTCTTTCTTCACATATCCCATCTTTGGGGGTTGGGGTCAGAGCACAAGGTCAGCCATGATGCAGCACCCCTAGAGCAGGGTGGGTTGGAGGTGCTGGGGCTTGAACCCCAATCTTACCGTCAACGACCCAGAGCCTTAACCACTTGAGCTACCAGTGCTCCAGCAAGAGTGCACTGTTCTGTTTAATGGTCTGTGTCTACTGAATGTGAGGCAAAGGATGAGACTACATTGTCTTTGTTGTCATCAGTATCTGAGGTGTGTGTTTCTCTATTTTCACATGCAGCACTGTGGTGTTTATGTCCACATACATTACAGCCACACCCTGTTATTAGAGAATATTGAAATGTGCTTTGGGCTAAGACACACAAAGCATCATTCCATTTTTACCTTTTTTCTTTTTGTGAAACAATATCAGTATCTGGACACAGTTCTGTTTTATGTGTTGTTCTGTCACAGAAAAGACAATTCTGTATTGTTTGACTGGTGGTTTACAGTACTGCAGCTAATGGCATGTCTATTCTGTTTGAAATCTGGCCACATGCCAATTTCATCATTAAAACCGCTGCTCATTATCTTGGGTAACTAAACTCTCTGTCTGTGAAGAGTGGGGCCTGTGTCACTCTCCTGTTCTGCTGTCTGCTGTTCTCCTGGCTTCTCTGTATCACTTGCACATGCTTTCATGGTGATGATTTGCTCATTATATTTCTCTGTATTATATTATGTGCCAACCTTGAATGTGCAGTGCCAAACTTTTACGAGCACATCACTTGCCCCACCAAAGGCGAGAGGACACCGGACCACTGCTACAATCAGTTTAAGGACAGCTACAATGCGCAGTCATGTCCACAATTTTGGAAATCAGACCATGTTGCAATCTTCCTTATGCCTAGATAAAAACAATGGTTGAAACAGGAAGCTCTGGATGATGCAGACTGACACACGTTGAGGCACAGCTCTGATGATGTCAACATGTTTAGAGAATCATTTGTGGGATTCATTGGTAAACTGAATACAGTTCAGACAGTAAAGTTCACAAAAACACCATCAGAATGTTTCCCACCCATAAACTGTGGACGGTTAAAGCATCCACTTTGCTCTGAAAATCCGCCCCACTGCCTACAATACAGGGCTTGCCACCAGGAACATAGATGAATACAAGGCTGCATCCTACAGCATGTGTAGAGCAGTGAAAGAGACAAAGCGGCACCTTAGGACAACACTGACCAGCTACTGCGGTGTTCACCGAGATATTCAACCTCTCCTTGGAACAGTCTGTAATCCCCACATGCATCAAACAGTCTACCACTGGACCCACCACAGTTTTGTGTAACTCTGCCGAGGGCACCATTGAACACCTCTGTTAAGCAGCCCTAAGCCACCTGGACAGCAGAAAGGGGGAATTATGTTAAAATCCTGTTTGCAGACCACAGTTCAGCATTTAACACCATATTTCCCTCCATACTCACCTCTAAGTTGGAGATCCTGGAACTTGAGGCCAGAGCATGTTTTGATACATAATACAGATCTACAACTTCCTGACAGACAGACCACAAGCAGTACAGGTGGGCAAACTTGTCTCATCCTCCCTCCCCCTCCCCCTGTGTAGATATGACTGTGTGGCCACTTCCAATTGTCCTGGTGGTATTGATCTCCAACAAAGATGAAATGGCATATAGGAGAAACCTGGAGATTTGGTGCCAGTAGAACAATCTCCTCCTGAACATCAGCAAGACAAAGGAGGTGATAGATGGTTAGATAGATAGATAGATAGATAGATAGATAGATAGATAGATAGATAGATAGATAGATAGATAGATAGATAGATAGATAGATAGACTCATGATTAATGGCAGCCCAGTGGAAAGAGTGGACATTTTTCCGTATCTAGGTGTTCATATCACGCAGGATCTGTCATGGACCTGTCACATCAACACCATGGTGAAGAGGGCCTGGCAGCATCTCTACCACCTCAGACACTTAAAGGACTTTAAACTGCCCTCTCAGGTACTAAGGACCTAAAGACTTTCTACACCTGCATTATTGATAGCAACTTGACGGGAAACATCACATCCTGGTTTGGGAACAGCACCAAACATGGCAGACAAGCTCTCCAGAGGGTGCTGCGATCAGCTGAGCATAGCAATCGCACTGGGCTCTCTGACCTGGAATCTATCTATGGCAAGCAGAGCTGGACCAAGTACAGAAAGATAGTGAAAGACCTCAGCCATCTCACCATTGGACTCTGCATTCAGGGAAGTGCTTTTGCTCCTTGAAGGTGAACATAGCCTGGATTAAATGGGAGGGTTGCGTCAGGAAGGGCATCCGGTGTAAATCATGTGCCAAATCAAAACATGCGGACTAAATGATCCACTGTGGTGACACCGAACAGGGGGCAGCCGAAAGAAGAACAACAACAACCATTATATAACATTCTATATCTTATTCAGCATTCCATTCATACTACATCACTGTGCCATATACACATTTAATCATTGTAATAACTGTATTCAGATACTACCTTTTCTATATTTTATCTATTTATTGTTCTATTGCAATTTTCAAACATAGTTTCCCTTTATGGCATATATGTTCTAATTTATTTTATTGTATCTTATTCTAAGAATAGCATTCTATATGTAAAATTTTATATTCCTATTCATTATTCCATCCATACCAAATCACTATACCAAATACAGATCTAATTGTTATATTTACCATATTCAGATACTGCCTCAGAAACTACCATTTCTATGTTTCATCTGTTTATTGTTCTATTGTAATTTTCAAAAACAGTTTCCCTGTATGCCATATATGTTTTCTTTTCTTTTTTCTTTTTTGTAGTTTATTTTTATTTGTATATAATTTTCATTTATTTATATTAGTGTTAATTAGCTCTATTTTTATATCAAGGACAGTCATATAAAGCATTTAGCTTCACAGCATTTTATTTCATGTCATACTGTGAATGATTGTGTGTGTAACAAATAAATTTGGATTTGAATATACCTTCGTAATATACAAGTATACATGATGAAGAAATTTTTCTGAGGGTTTTGAAAAGAGGGTATTTCTATAGAAAGATGACTGGAAATAGGGGTTTCACTGCTAAGAAAATCAAATTAAAGACACAGACTTTCAGGGGTTTTGTTGTTATTCTTATTAACAATTTTTGTTACTAACACAATTTTGTAGTTAATGTGAGATCATGTTGGTGTTACATATTGCCAATATTAGGTAGCATGTGACTGTCTACTGTGCTGATTTCTATCTAATAAAACCAGTGAGGACCATACATCAATATTTCTTTATACACACATACATAAATATCTAAAATATGTCAAATATTTGCAGATAAAGGTTCTTTCTCCTCTGGCTTGCAATATTGACACTTTTGCTATGCTTTCTTCTGTCACATCATAAATTCAATTCAATTCCATTTATTTGTATAGCACGTTTAACAATGGACATTATCTCAATAGAATAGAAACAGAGAAGGAAAGAAAATTATAAAGTTTAAATTAAAGTTACTATTTTATCCATATTTTATCCCTAATGAACACTAATTGCTTGCTGATGCAAGCTGACAGATGTAACAGCAGATCTGTGACAGTGTGGTAGTCTCCAAGTGGCTCTGTCCGCGGCTGTCTCCTGGTCACAGGCTGTCCACACAGATCCAGCCACAGCATCAGTTAGCACCACCAAGTGACCAAACTCCAACCAGGGGTAGAGCCAGTGGCCACACTGGAAACTCAGAACACTGGGAGCTCGGGAGTGAGATGTATAGCTTGACAGAGAAAGACAGAGAGCGATATTAAGTATGTTTGTGATCCTGTGATGTTTAAAGACAATGTAGATTATGTGTAAAGTGCAGGCAGGTACTCTGGCAAGACTAGCTAGGACAGCATAACTAAAAGGGAGAGCCAGAAGGTGACAGACATGAAGGCTTCCCGAGACATAAGGGAGGGACTTGCGAGGGTGGTAAGCGACAGCATCCAAACATCCCAGTACACAGTCTATGCCCAATAACCTTGCAGATCTGCTCCTTTACCTAAGAAAAACTATACATTGAAAGCTTGACTAAACAAATGTGTCTTCAGCCTAGACTTAAACACCGAGACTGTGTCTGAGTCCCAAACACAAATTGGAAGGCTGTTCCATAACTTCTTCTTCTTTTGGCTTTTCCCTTCAGGGGTTGCCACAGCGAATCATCTCTCTCCACCTATCCCTATCTTCTGTATCCTCAACACTTGCAAATTCTCCTACCAATATGCTCACTCTACCTCCTCTGAATATGTCCAAACCATCTTAATCTGCCCTCCCTAACTTTGTCCCCCAAACGTCCAATATGAGCCGTCCCTCTGATGTACTCCTTCCTAATCCTGTCCAACCTTGTCACTCCCAAAGAGAGCCTCAACTTCTTCAGCTCTGGTACCTCTAGCTCTGACTACTGCTCTGAATACTGTCCATACAGCATGGCCGGTCTCACCAATGTCTTGTACACCTTCCCTTTGATTCTTACTGATATTTTCCTATCACACAGAACTCCCAGCACCTTTCTCCCCCCATTCCAACCTGCCTGCACTCGCTTCTTCACCTCTTTCCCACACTCTCCATTACTCTGGACTGTTGACACCAAGTGCTTAAACTCCTGTACCTTCTTCACCTCTTCACCCTGTAATCTTACTGTTCCACTTCCCTCACTTTCATTCAAACACATGTACTCAGTCTTACTACAACTGACTTTCATTCCTTCTCTCCAGCGCAAACCTCCACCACTCCAGGTTTTTCTCCACCTGCTCCCTGCTCTCACTACAGATCACAATGTCATCTGCAAGCATCATTGTGCAAGGAGACTCCTGTCTGACCTCCTCTGACAACTGGTCCATCCAGCTCAGAGCCGATCCCTGATACAGTCCCACCTCCACCTTGAACTCCTCTGTCTGACCTACAGCACACCTCACCACAGTCCTGCTCCTCTCATACATGTCCTGCACCAATCTGACATACTTCTCTGCTACTCCTGACTTCCTCATACAGTACCACAGCTCTTCTCTTGGCACCCTGTCATATGCTTTCTCCAAGGCTACAAACACACAGTGCAACCTCTGACCATCCCTATACTTGTCCATTAAAATTCTCAGAGCAAAAATTGCATCTGTTGTGCTCTTTCTGGGCAGGAAGCCTTACTGATGCTCACAAACTTCCACTACTCTTTCCCATAGCTTCATTGTATGGCTCATCAACTTTATCCACCTATAGTTGCTGCAACTCTGCAAGTCACCATTATTCTTAATGATCGGCACTAATACACTTCTTCTCCATTCCTCAGGTATCTTCTCACTCTCTAAAACCTTGTTAAACAAACTAGTTAAAAATTCCACTGCTGCCTCTACTAGACACTTCCAGACCTCCACCGGGATGTCATCAGGACCAACTGCCTTTCCACTTTTCACCCTCTTCAAAGCCTTTCTGACCTCATCCTTTCTAATCCTATCTACTTTCTGTTCAACAGAGTTTACCCCTTCTACTCTTTTTTTCTACTCTCATTTTCCTTATTCATCAGCTCTTCAAAGTACTCCTTCCATCTCCTCTGTATACTCTCCTCACTTGTGAGCAGTGTTGGGGAGTTACTAGGTACATGTAACAGCGTTACGTAATTTAATTACAAAATAATTGTAACAGTAATTCGTTACAGTTACTGAGAAAAAATATGTATTTAAATTAAAATTACTTATGAAAATGTTAAAGATTACAAATAGGGTTACATCTGAATATTTTCTTAAAAAAACTAGGATATGTTGAATAATATTAATTTGTTGCTAGAATTTGTTAAAGCGGTGCTATTCTGATGCTTTTGATTGGTTCTCTGGTTTGAATTTGCGGCGCACCAATTATGTTAATCCACATTGCCGCTGAAAGCTTTAGGCAACTACAACCTGTCTGACAGTTGCCATCATGGCGAGTGATAAAAATGCATTTCAGTGCTGGAAATTTAAACATAATTTCATCCTGAAATCCGATAAGGGTGCAAATCTAACAGTTCAGTGTAAAATTTGTTTGCCAGGTGTTAAAATGCTCTCAACATCAAAGGCTTCAGTGTCGAACCTGAGGAAGCATCTGCAGGTATGTAACCTACCCTTTCTTTATTTTATAAAAGCATATGGTTTTTGTCATTATTGTGAGTGTACAGAAATAAAAACAAACCCTTTATTTTTGAATGATATATTACTTGTTTCTGTATAATAAAAAGTGATGGAGTAGTCAGTCAATTTACTGTAGGTGCTATGTGGAAAAAATCCACCAAAACACGCCAGCACGTTCATCGACCCCATAGTGTATTCAAGTACCTGTATTCAAAATATTCATAACAAATTAGCTAGTCTGCTAGCTACCCTTACCAGACACACTTCTATTTCTGAACCCTTTGACAGAAAATATATAGCTCACATTTTTCCTCCTTGAAAATGTGTTGGTAATGTCAGATCTAATATAACTTAGTTATTTTAGCATTGTAGCATACATTATGATGACTCACAAAGTCATCGAGTTGTGAAATTCACACACACACACAGACAGACAGATTTAATTAATTTCTTTCCCTAATTGCATTGAAAGCTATGAGACACCAGTGTTTTTCTTTTATTAACTGTTTTAACTGTTTTATTAACTGTTTTATTGCTTATTTGGTTTTATGTATATGCTTTATTTTTTCAGATTATGTTTTTTTTCAAGGCATTGTTACTTGCCAGTGTGTCCTGTCATAGCTATGCAAAGATTTGATTCCTAAAACAGTATTAAACTATTTTTGTTATGAAGTCTGGTTTTGTGGTGGCTGTGCTTAAAATTAAATTAATATAATCTTAATTCAAGTGATGAAAGATTTTGAAATTCTAACAGTAAACAGAGTTGAGTACTACTGTAAGATTAACCCTGCCTGGTATAAATGTCTGGAAATAATTTAGCTGAAAATATCCATTAGATACTTAAAAGTAATCAAAAAGTAATCAAATGTAACCAGTTACTTTACTTTTATAAAGTAATTGAAAAGTTACATTACTTATTACATTTTAAATAGGGTAATTTGTAATCTGTAACCTATTACATTTCCAAAGTAACCTTCCCAACCCTGGTTGTGAGCACCCTTCCATCTCTATCCTTAATAACTCTAACTTACTGCACATCCTTCCCATCTCAATCCCTCTGCCTAGCTATCCTATACAAGTCCTTCTGGCCTTCTCTAGTATCTAACCTAGTGTACAATTCGTCATATGCCTTCTGCTTGGCCCTCTTCATTCACTTTGCGCTGTGACTCCTTGTGTTCCTGTCTATTCTCTTTGGTCCTGTCCATGTCCCACTTCTTCTTGGCTAAACCTTTCCTCTGGATACTATCCTGAACTTCCTCATTCCACCACCAAGTCTACTTATCTTCTTTCCTCCTTCATACACTCTCTCCAACTACCACTTTACAGTCACTAATCTCTTATAGATTGCCTCTTCTGAGCCTGCTGGGCCTGAACACCTCCCCCTGCAACTGGATCCTGGACTTCCTGAGAGGGAGACCTCAGTCAGTCCGGACTCAGCACACTGCTGTTCACTCTGCTGACTCACGACTGTGTAGCAATGCACAGCTCGAACCATATCGTTAAGTTCACTGATGATATGACCGTGATGGGTCTCATCAGCAAGAATGACAAGTCAGCATATAGAGAGGAGGTGCAACAGCTAACAGACTGGTGTAGAGCCAAAAAGTCTTTGAATGTTGACAAAAGTAAAGAGATGGTTGTTTACTTCGGAAGAGCACAAAGTGACCATTCTCCACTGAACATCGACAGAGCCTCCGTGGAGATCACCAAGAACACCAAATTCCTTGTTGTTCATCTTATGTTGTTCTCACCTGGTCACTCAACACCAGCTCCATCAGCAAGAAAGCCCAGCAGCATCTCTACTTCCTACAAAGTCTGAGGACCCATCCTGACCATGTTCTACAGAGGGACCATCAAGAGCATCTTGAGCAGCTGCATCACTGCCTGGTTCAGGAACTACACCATCTTTGATCGCAATACCCTGCAGCAGATAGCGAGGACAGCTGAAAAGATCACTGGAGTCTCCCTTCCCTCTATCGCAGACATTTACACCACACGCTGCATCCGCAAAGCCAGCAGCATTGTGGATCACCCCATACACCCCTCACATTCAAGGTACTGAAGCAATCAGGCCCTCACACCCAGACTGTGCAACAGTTTCTTCCCTCAAATTATCAGTCTCCACAACACCCAGAAATGAGCTGCACCAAACTGACATGCACAAACACTGATAATATGCTGTTTTGCATATAAAATTCAATGCTGCTATTGCAATGTGCTTTTTTTATTTTTTATTTTTTTACAAAACCCTCTTACTGTTTACTAATCTCTTATTTGCACAATGCCAAATTGCCTGTATTCTGGTTGGCGCTATTTTATGTATCTGTCCTATAGCATATTTTATTGTTTTTTTTTGCACTGACTATCTTGCACTGTTTGCACTAGGTTGAACACTATGCACTTTATGACACTTTATCACAACTTACCCTTTAGTCTTTAGCTCTGTGTTGTTTATTGTTGTATCTAGCTCCGTGTTGTCTTAGGTAACTCTGTATTGTTTTACATAGCACCATGGTCCTGGAGCAATGTTGTTTCATTTCATTATGTACTGCATCAGCTATATATGTTTGAAATGACAATAAAAGCTTCTTGACTTTTGACTCTTGATCTCTAGTATTTTCTAGTCTTAAACTGATAAAAGCATTAATCCAATAAAAAAAAAACTTAATTGTGTTTGTGTTTGTGCATGGGCACATGCAAATACCACCAATGACAGTGAATAATTTCCCTGTAAGGCTCATAAAAGTGCAAATATGCTGCTTTTAACAAGGTCTTTGCAATACAAGCTGACTGTTGCTGTATTTTCTCACCTTTTTCTTTTCCTTTTTTCTGTGAAATGCTGTCCTAACTGGACCTGCTTAAATCTTAGTTTGACAGAGATTAACTGCATATTTTTGGATGTCAGCATAAGTAAACCTGAAGTCTGAGGTCAATGATACTTCAGGATCTTTCAATGTAGAGGATATTTCATGTAGTCCCAACATACACTATTTTGCCAAAAGTTTTGTGACATCTGCCTTTACATGCACATGAACTTTAATGACATCCAATTCTTAATCTGTAGGTTTTAATATGGAATTGGCCCGCCTTTTGCAGCTATAACAGCTTCAACTTTTTTGGGAAGGCTTTCCACAAGGTTTATGAGTGTTTTTATGGGAAAATTTTGACCAGAGAATAATCAATATGTTTCTTTATATATATAACAAAAAAATGACATTTTAACATGGGTGTATAGACTATATCAATTGTATATGTTTATTCTTTCTTGCCTTTATCCCTCCCTTCAGTTTGACTTTGTCAAGCTCCTGGATGGAAAGCAATTGATTTTTGAACAGTTGATCAACTTGAGCTCTGAGCAGACGAACCTACAGCTTCACTCTCTGCAGGAAACAGGCTTCATTGCATACCTGGACCCGGGAACGTGGTATTTAGCACTCTACAATGATGGCAGAAGGTTGGAAAAGGTCTTGTTTCTGAGAACCAGTATTGGTAAGGCTAACAAGGAGCAAAAAAATTTATTTGTTTCTCCATATTTTAAATTAATGAAAAGGGGGTTTTATGGGATCAATGAAAGATGTGAAAAAGGCTAAATGAAAAATAATATTACATTCAACTGATTGATACATGAATTTGTCACGGGTGTACCGGCCACAGCCACAGTTCCTACCACTGAACCACGCCCCCAATCACTGGAGTACTGATCACCTGCACCTGCACCCAATTCACCAGGAAGCTATAAAGGCACAGTCACCCCACTAATTCATCAGCTGGTTACTCACTCTGTGGATTATATTGGTGGTACCTGTGCTATTCCAACCTCGCTCATCCCTCCTTGGAATATTAGACTGTGTGATGGCACTGGGAGTTTCAGTTAAGACTGTGTTGGTTTTATTGCTGAGTTTTTTTTAAACCCCTTTTTTGTTTTCATTTAGTACTTCACTGCTGCTTGTGCCACTACAATAAAGAGCACTTCACCTTACCTGCTTCTTCCTGGTCTTTACCCTTGGTGAACTGTGACAGAATTATTCTCATTGAAATTTCCAAGATTTAAAATTTTGGAATTTAAAAATATAAAACATAATTAATTTTTTATATATATTATATACACTGTAAAAAATATTAAGATGGGGATGGATGGATGCTTCTTCTACGGTGGCAATAGTGAATGTGTTGCTGGTCACTGCCACTGTTTCCCTGGTTTTCTTGGACCAAACTGTGACGAAGGTCACTACCCAGATCTCCTCAAGGGTTATGGGTAATGCTGCTGACTGCCATAGACACCTATCATTTTCCCTGTCGTCCTCTGCCCTTCTAATCTTCCAGGGTTCAATGGGGAAATGTCACTGTATTTGTGAGTTACCTGAGCACACAAATGGGAGCATTTTGGAAAAAAAAAGCTAATGACTACAACCAAGGAGAGCATGACCTCAGATAATGCACAAGACTAGCAGACATGGAATGTCTAATAACTCCTCATACCTTCAAATGTCATGCTGGCTTTGGTTCCTCCATTATTAGAGTTCTCTTCAGAGGTGGTGGTTTTATATAATGTGAACTTTTTGTTTAGCTGTGGATAGGGAATAGAACTGCTCCTTTCAGGCTTCCATATATGCTAATGGTTGGACATGCAGTAAATCTAGAGGCCTATTTTTAAGCCTCTTCCTTTGGACATGCTCAATTTAAAGTGAGGTGTATTTAAATAAAAATAACACACATGAGCTTTTGAAGTGTTAGAATATGTGTGTGTGTATAAAATATTAATTACCAGGTTAGAGTAAGAGAAGATGGAACTCACCAAAAAATAAATAAAAAATTGTGTATATATACAGTACATACTGTATCTATATCTCTTTGAATTCATGCTGTAACAGCCTAAAACTCTGTTCTATAATAAAAAAAAATCTGTTTTATAGCTGTTTTAAGATTATGTATTGTGTATCAGATGTTTTTGTAGAGGAATATTTAGGCAAACTCACCAGTATTCCATGTTGGCACACTTATGCTATCTGAGGTTTCTCAGGTCATGGAGTGTCCAAGGAATATGCCTCTGCTTCACAGCCTACAAGGGCTGTGAGCAAGGTAATTTTACAAAAGAACAAGTCTGCTGAGCCAACAGTCCAACTTGTGATTTTTTTAGAATTTTTCCTATTAAGAATTTAATTCCTATTAATTCCTCCTTCCTTTGCTGAAGTTCACTCTTCTGGAGGATGCACTTATCACCAGAATGTCTTCACACCAAGATGCTTTGTTCTGTGCCCAGTGTAACCTCTTGCCAACAAAAACCTTGTTCTGAAACCTTGCTCACAGGTATAACCTTGAATTGATGAGGCAGTGCTTCAGTGAAAGCCAAGAGAATCAGACTAATTACACAGGCTAAATGAAAGCAATCAAAGTAGGCAAAGAGGAGATTGCTAAGGTGTCAGGTTTCATTTGCCCCAGAATGTCCTGCCACATGTCTTGTTAAATGTGCTCTTCAGCTGTATAGGCATTGTGAACTTTTTCATTCTGCTCAAGCTTGTAAAATGGGAAAAGATCTCTATCAATCATTGTACAGAGCAGCACAGACCATTTAACCAGCAAAATGTTATATTGCTGTAAAGTGCAGTTGTATTGCAGTTTCTGTCTATTGTATCCTGCTGTGTAAATAGTGTTAGTAGTTTCAGTATTCCACTTACACTATATGTCCAGTATTTTTAGGGACACCTTGCCACACTTGCAAGCTTTTTAACATACTATTTCAGAATTAGTCCCCATTTAATGCTATCATAGCCTACACTTTTTTAAGAAGGCTTTCATATAGATTTTGGAGGGTGGCTATAGGGATTTGCCCATTCATCCACAAGAACGTTAGTGAGGTCAGGCACTGTTTGTGCTAGACATGCTATACAATTCTTATGCTTCCAACTGTGTGGAAAGCCAATATAAGGGTGTGATCAGGTGTCGACACTTGGTCACAGAGTATTGCTGGTATATGATTGATAATGAAACATAATCAGGTTGTCACAACTGTACACACATTCAAAGTATTTGACTGGATACTTGAAACAGGTAGTCCTGAAATTTGTTCAACAGTGAATGTAACTCTGGTCTCTGCATCTTATTTCTCTAGTGGATTGTTTGGACCCTCACTGTGCAGGACATGGCATCTGTGTGAAAGGTGAGTACCTGTGCTCACCTGGCTGGAGTGGTATAAGCTGTGAGAGCCTACTTCCCAACTGTAAGGAGCAACGCTTCGGCCATGGCACTTATATTCCAGAGAGTGGCATCTGCGTGTGCCAACCCAAATGGACTGATTCTCGCTGCTTTACAGGTAAAGATCTAGAGATGCAGATCCATTTATTTTTGTCTCGTGTTGGCGGACATTTCTTTTGGAATGCAGGAAAATATACAATATGTACAGCACAGTTTAAGTGTGATGACTGTGAAGCCATGTCTATTTTAACTTTCACTTTATTATGAATTAACATTAACAGGTATGCAGAGTAGCCATAAAGGTCAGAGTAGAAATCAAAATTCAATAAACAGGGAAATAGTTGAACATTGTATTAGGAGTGTGAAGCCAGTGTTGGGGAAGGTGAAAAGGGGGAAAAATTATTTGAGTGTGAAATAGAGGAGGAACTTCTGAGACTGACAGAGTAAAGTACTCACTGAGAGAGGGAATATGTTCGTGCTACTTCTAAACCAATCTTTTCCTGTAGCTTATTGTTTTTTTCCATTCACACTGCACATCTGCCCAAATGAGGATCTTGACAGCATGGTCTAGAATTACTGCCATGGTAACACACAATGTGGGTCAATGTCCATCTTTGACATTACTTTTTAAAATTTGCTGATGCCTAGTTCTTTTGTGGTTGAATGCTAAATCTGGATACTGCTTTGTCAAGCTGCTATTTGATTTGACTACATGTAATGAAGTGAGAAGCAGAAAGATTTCTTTGTATGCCTTTTCCAATATGGATTTCACAGCAATTTGATTACGTGTATATAAAGGGCTTATTGTTATGCTAGCTAATGTTTGTTTTTTTCCATTTATTTTGGAGAATGTAAAAAGAGGATAATATAAACATGATTGCCAGACTGTTCAGAAATAACTAAATAAAAGCATCGCAGCATTACAGCATCTACTGAAAGACCAATCATTGTGCAATGGTTTAAGACCTGAAAATGTATTACAGTAAATAAGAGCTGATCAGTGAAGACTCGGGTCTTTTCTACTCTGATAGAAGCAGCAATCTCTGTTGGGTGAGGTGTTCCTCTAGTGAGGTAGACAATAGCATATGCATTTATATCCTATACAGAGAAGAACACATGCATGTTTAGCTTCAGGAACACATTTATAGCAGAAAACCTAGTATTTGTCACTTTATATCCTTATCAGGGAAAAGCTCTCCATTTGCCTACTGCATCTACAATGGATGGTTTTGCAGCTGGGGCAATATTACACTAAAACGTTTGCATTATCCCAGCATGGATGTTTCAATAATTAACATGCTGTCCAGGAAATCAACAGCTCTCAGTACACTTTCAAGTCACTGTGTACTGGACAGACACATACAGCATTACTACAGCAGGTTAATGGAGCTTAAAAAGGTTCACTCCACCACAGTCACAATCAAATTTAAATATAATTAAATTATAATTGTCACACTGTAACACCACCTGCAATTCCCCTCCTGACCACAAGATCTGACTTTTGCCTGAATTTTGACCACTTCTGAGTCATTACCCTCCATGGGGCTTCAGATTATTTTGGTGACTCGGATCTTTGAATTCAGCAAAATGAACTAATCTTTTTCTGAGTCATTTTGTTCATTTCAGCAGAATATAATTAAAATGTTGATAGTCAATTACCTCAATATCTACTTACAGATGTTGATCACATTTAAAATAAGACAAAACTATGACTCGACCAAGGCCAAATTGTAGAAAAACGAAATGATTAATTCACTGCTTAGCAGGGTTTTCTCTTTCGTTACGCCACATTCTCAGGCTGAAACCATGCAGTTTGTACCATAAAGAGAAGTTCATGTCCTGAGTCTTTGGGTTTCAAGTCGTTCATTCATTGTGACAGCCCCATAAACTTAAGCTATGCAATCTGTGCTAGAAACAAAAATGATTAGTTCTTTTAAAGCTACAATTTGAGGCCAGAAACCCATCATGTAACTAAACTAATTTAAGTAAAACTTAGTGTAAGTAAAAATAACTGTGTGTTTGTAAGGATGGATAGGAATTAACTAATTTCTGTATCCAATTTTGCTGTTACGTGACAAAAGAACGAACAACTCGGACCCAAAAACTTGGGAGATGAACTAATAATTTCTGCTTCTGGCATAGACTACATAGCTGAAGCCTATGATGTGGTCATGTGATGAACAAATAACTCGGGAGATGAACTATTCAAGTTTCCTGCACAGAACCAATAGGATGTTGCGCATGTGCAGTCAATACAAAATGAATGAATCGCTCTCTTGGACAGTTCGTTGTTCCTGTGTCATATTAAGGATTCATCCAAAATGCATTAAAACCCTTTTAATTACCCCATTAAAACAAAGCCAAGTCTAACGCTAAGGCTCACCCATGGGAGCGCCACTCCTTTCCACTTCACATGTCTAACAGGTCTGCTCTCCTCAGTGAAGCACCTGGTGAGAAACCAGAAAAGTTCTGAAAGAAAGAGTTCTGGTTATAGGAGACTTTATTTTAGTGGCTCGCAGCATTGCTTAGGTGTATTCCGGGAGCCAGGGCACCAGACATTGAAGGTAATCTTGGGGTCCTTATCAAGGATAGGTTCTCAAAATGAGTTTTCCATATAGGAACTAATGATCTATGCCTTTGTCAGTCAGAGCTTACTAAGAGTAATATTGTAGAGATGTGTAAATTAGCAATGTCAGATGCTGTAGTATACTCTGGCCCCATACCAATGTGACACGGGAATGTAGCTGAGGTCTAGTTAATCTGTGACAAGCCAGGGCCAGGGAGCAGACAAGAAGGCTAATCTGACCGTCTGTTAGCTGGAATGAGTCGTCACCCAGGGGTCACAAGAGAGACTGTGTCTGTTCCCTGAGCTAAACAAAAATGTATAAACAAACAAAATTTGTTTTAGTAAACTGATTAGCATAAAATTTGATCCTAATGAATGCAGCCACCCCAGAGCCCATGGAGTTGGGCAAAACGAGAGTACCCATTGATGAGTGCCAGTGCTGCCAATGTCTCCAGCTAGGTTTCTATTACAAGAGTCACAGCCATGGACAACTAACCAATAGGGAGCGGATATAGCACCTACCACATTGCCTCTGTAACACTTCAGGTTCAACTGTTTCACACAGAATAACTGCTCCTCTTCAACCACTCCCACTGGTTCTCCCAGCTCTGGAACAACTGAGAGGCAAGTATATTCACCAAGCTGAATGGTCTTGCAATCCGAGACAGTGCAATTCCCAAACCAGGCAGTGATGTAGCTGCTCAGGATGCTCTCGATGGTCCCTCTGTAGAACATGGTCAGGATGGGGGGAGGTAGATGGGCTTTCCTCAGCCTCCGCAGGAAGTAGAGGTGCTGCTGGGCTTTCATGCTGATGGAGGTGGTGTTGAGTGACCAGGTGAAATTCTCCGCTAGATGTACACCAAGGAATTTGGTGCTCTTGACCATCCATCAATGAACAGCGGATAATGGTCAATCTGTGCTCTCCTAAAGTCAACAACCATCTCTTTAATCTCGTCAACATTCAGAGACAGGCTGTTGGCTTTACACCAGGCTGTTAGTTGTTGCACCTCCTCTCTGTACGCTGACTTGTCATTCTTGCTGATGAGACCCACCACCATCGGTGAACTTGACAATGATGTTCGGGCTGTGCATTGCTGCACAGTCGTGAGTCAGCAAAGTGAACAGCAGTGGGCTGAGAACATAGCCCTGAGGGGCTCCAGTGCTCAGTGTGGTGGTGCTGTTCCCGATCCGGACTGACTGAGGTCTCCCAGTTGGGAAGTCTAGGATCCAGTTGCAGAGGGAGCTGTTCAGGCCCAGCAGGTTCAGTTTCTCAATCAGGTGCTGAGGGATGATTGTGTTGATTGTGTTGAAGTCTATGAACAGCATTCGTACATGTCTTTATTGTCCAGGTGTGTGAGGGGCAGATGGAGGGTTGTGGTGATGGCATCGTCCATGGAGCGATTCGGACGATACACAAACTGCAAGGGGTCCAGTGAGGGTGGTAGCTGGGTCTTGATGTGCCTCATGATGATTCTCTAGAAGCATTTTATCAGGATGGGTGTGAGTGCGATGGGACGATAGTCGTTGAGGCAGGAAACTGTAGACTTCTTCGGCACAGGGACGATGGTTGTTGTCTTGAGGTACGTAGGATGAAGGATCACAAATGTTGAAGATGTCAGTGAAGAAATCCGCTAGCTGTTCTGCACATTCCCTCTGCCAGGAATGTTTTCTGGTCCAGCAGACTTCTGCACAGAGTTCTCTTCATGTCAGCCTTGGAAAGACCGAGCACCTGGTCTTTAGGAGGAGGGATAGTCTTCCTGGCCGCTATGCTGTTCTGTACCTCGAACCGAGCGTAGAAGTCATTCAGCACATCTGGGAGGGAGGCATCACAGGCAGATGGTGTGGTCATTGGTGCTGTGTGGTGAGGGGAGACACTGCAACCCCTTAACTCACTCTAATATTCACCTCAAACTAAATCAATTAAACTGCTGTAATATTATTCTGATTACCTCTGTTCCTTCACTGGCTGAAAGTCTGAATGTTGGAATGTTACGTATCAAACACTCATAAATAATAAAATAGTATTTATATATTTTTAGTAGTATTAAATTACTTGTACACATTAATTGTGATTACTGTAACTGTAATTATACAGTAATTCACAGGCAAGCCTTTTAAAGCTATGTGTTTTTCATATAATGACAAAATAAGACACTCTTCCTCCTTTTACCATAAACCAACTTTCCCTCCAAAAATGTAAAATAATAATAATAATAATAATAATAAAACCTTCTGTAAAGTAAATCTTACATTAAATTTGTTTGTCTCCACATACTGACCATTTACACTAGATTCCCATTCCACCCTAAACCCTAACTCCTGTATCACGCACAGTTATAACATACTGAACATTTACTCCGGACTTCTGCTTCACCCTAACCCCTGTGCCTTGCTCACATTCATCGCATACTGACCATTTACCCTGAATATTTTTCAGACAAATGAAACTCTGAACATTTAACAAGTTAACTTGTTTAATCAAAAAATTAAAAGGCGGCCAATACAATTAGTGCAACAAACCACTGCCAAGTACAGTATTCCTCTCTCCAGACAGAAGAGGCTTTTGGCCTCTATCATATACAATGGCTCACAGTATCTAAGAAATGTATATATTATATACACCCACATAGTGACTACTAGTTGTTTACAGGTAGCTACCATTAACCAAGTGATTTTAAATAAAAATGAGCAAATCATTGCATAAAAGCACATTTCAGATTACAAAAAAAATGGCAGACATTGTTCTGCACGAAGAACAGAAAACCTGATTATGAAAAAAAAAACCTTTGTCTAAAAGCTGCTGTTGAACTGCAACTATAGATGTCTATGTAAAACAATTATTTTTTGTTCAGCTTGTGTTCAAAGCTAGTTCTTGAGCACATTGAGACATACATGCTCCAGTTGGAGTCAAGCAGTCTGATGAAATTCTTGAGGATGTACCCAATGTTCTGAGCTTGAGACAGAGTGACGTGTTTTTTGATGGATCAAACCCACTTGCTTCCTTTTCTACACATACTGCTAGCTGAAATCTTATTGGTACACAAACATCCACTAGACATTGTACAGTTTAACAGCATCCTTTACACATCCCTTTTCAATATGTATGGATTAAACAAGGTTTTTCCCTTACTAGACATTCTTGTCTATAATAATCATTCATAATGTAGATGTGGATGTTGGAGAGCAGCAACACATGTACTTGAGTAAAACCTGATTGAACTGACAGAACAGAATTAGGCAGTGCTATTTTAGTCTAAAGTGTACAGTACTTAAATTAGTGCATTTTCATGCAAAAAATAAAAAAGAAATCAGGAAAAAGAAAAAAAAAATATAGCCAGAAAATATATGCAAAAAAATATTAGTGCACTGCTAAGAAAAACCAGGCCATCAACATGGTGCAAAAGAACACACCTGGCTCTCTTGGTTCAATTTCACAATTACTGCCTAAAAACGTTTTTTGTTTCAAAACAGAATTATATACAGAATGTTTTACGTTCTTCCATGATCTTTGTTTTAGATCTGGTTCAGAAGTAAGACATGGATACTTGCGCCTCTTTTTCTCCTTCACTCCATGTTTTGTTTCTTCATTGTGGTGGATTATTATTTGGATCTGCAGAAATAATGCATATTACTATTTAGTAAATATCTGACAAGTCCACTTGAGATAATAAATGAAGATGAGAAAAAGAGAAAGTGAGAGAAAAAGAGAGAAGGAGAGTGTGAGAGAGATGGCTATGGAGAAATAAAAAGAGAGAAATACAGAGCTAGCATGAGAGACAGAGATAAAGACCAAGGTCTGTGTCACAGTCACTAACAAATCACTGAAGTTCTGTTCATGGGGTAAAATCATGTTACATTCCAGACAATTAAGGCGCACACAATTATCTTACACAACTCAATCCACATACACGAACCTGCCTGGAATTTGTTAAGCTCCATAAAATATAATGGGTCAAGGCTTTATGTAAATATGACGTGTTACTAGAGTTTCATAGTTTTAAAAAGAAAATTGTGTGCAAGCTAAAACTAGGATTGTCATGGTTTCTCTGCTAGCTTCTGGCTAATGTGATACCACAGCATAAACCAGGTGGCAAAAACTAAATTCAGGAAAATAAAATAGTTTTTAAGGAGCCACACTGCATTAAAGCACAATGTTTCGGTGCATTAATTCATACTTTTAAAGCTGGATTCTGGGGACACTAAGATCTTTGTTTTTCTGTTTTTTAATTGGTCATCTCTAAAAGGTTGGATGTGAGAAATATGGCATTTAGCGGTTTTCTAAATTAGAATCAATAAAAATTCTAATTTCATTTACTGATATGCACATACACTCACCATCCACTTTAATAGGAACACAAAGACTGCTGATTTATGGAGTTACTCGATTGTTGATGAGAGTTCATAGGATATTGACCTGGCTGGTTTTGCAGATTGTCAGGAAGTTTACAGTAACTCAAATAATCACTCTGTATAACTGAGGTGAACAGAGCTGAGACAAACCACCTCAGCAGAACACAATATCAAGTTCCTCTCCTGTCCGCTATGAACAGGAATCTGAGGCTATTATGAGCACAGGCTTACTGAAACTGGACAGATGAAGAAAAGCTGTTTTCCTGAAAAGCAGTTTCAGTGAGTCTGTGCTCATGACAGAGTCAGATTCTCGAGATAAGAGTGATTATTTAAGATACTGTAGACTTCCTGTCAGCTCAGACGAGACTGGTCATTCTGTTTCTGAAATATTCAGGAGTTTATGCATCCTGCTAACACACAATTGTCTGATTGGATAACTAAATAAATTTAGGTTCCTATTGAAGTAAATGGTAAGGGTTTATTATGAAGACAATATTATTTTACAACATACTGCTATCAGACATTACCTGGAATAGGGGGAAGTACGTGAATCACGTTGTCCTGGCTTTTTTGGCCCACTTCTCCCTGACTGCGCTTCTGGAATACAAAGAGACATTTTAAATGTACATAATCATTTTACAAGATTCTGCTAAATATAAGATTTTAAAACTATATGCTACATCAGTTCACCACATACCATCGTCAGTGTCTGCTTTACTTCCACTGTCCGGAGGTGTAGCATCAGTGGGTCCAGCCATGCAGCTGAGGTCTAGATATTGGAAAGCAGCATAAGAAACCATAACTGAACTGATTTCAATCCTCCATACATTTGGTGTTTTTAAACATTTTACAAAGTCTGGAACAATGCAAAATTATATAAATAATGATCATGATCATTTTGATGGATCAAACCCACTTGCTTCCTTTGCTGCAGGTACTGCTAGCTGAAATGTTGTTGATACACAAACATCTACTGGATGTTTTACAGCAGGATTAAACTTTTTTACCACCTGTATAAACCTCCCTAACTCACAGATATTCTAACTGATGCAATTGTGCTTCGATATCTCTTGTCCATGCAGCTCAAACATAATTTCTGCACATTTACACATGAGGGTGTCTGAGTGCACCTGATTAGAGACTTCAGCCTTGATTTGTACATTTTTGAAACAGGAATTGTGGTGACATAACCAAGTCTTTCTTTTAAAAAACACATGGCAATGTTGACATGGCAGGTGGTCTTGCCACATTACATTTATTTAGAATTTTCAAAATTCTACTGGTAATTTTTTTAAATTTTGTATCTGGTTAAGTAATATATGTTGTGCCTTCATCCCCTTGGGTTTTGATAACCTTTGTGCTACTCTTCAGATGTCTTGCTAATTTCTTTTGCCTGGAACTACAGTATACAGATGTTTTCCCTTTCTGTTCCCTACCTTTTTGTGCACGTTATAACTTTCACATTTGTGTTGTCTGACCTACCATCTTCTTTTATGGATTCCTTTTCCTGAGTCTGTACTTTACAAGGGCTGCGAGGGTCAATATAGAGAGCATCAGAGTCAGAACTCTGACCAAATGCGGCATCTTCAGTGCTCATAATTTCATCAATGGCATCTTCAGTCTTTAATTCCTGTAAAATTAAAGCTATTATAGAAACATAAACAGAGAATTACACCATACTATGTTTAACACAAGTTACTGTATCTATAGATGCTTTAAGAATAAGGGTGACGTGCAGAGTTGCAGCAACCATAGGGGGATAAAGTTGATGAGCCATACAATGAAGCTATGGGAAAGAGCAGTGGAAGCTAGGTTAAGGGAGGTAGTGGAAATTTGTGAGCAGCAGTATGGCTTCATGCCCAGAAAGAGCACAACAGATGCAATTTTTGCTCTGAGAATTTTGATGGAGAAGTATAGAGATGGTCAGAGGGAGTTGCACTGTGTGTTTGTAGACTTGGAGAAAGCGTATGACAGGGTGCCAAGAGAAGAGCTGTGGTACTGTATGAGGAAGTCAGGAGTAGCAGAGAAGTATGTCAGAGTGGTGCAGGACATGTATGAGAGGAGTAGGACAGTGGTGAGGTGTGCTGTAGGTCATACAGAGGAGTTCAAAGTGGAGGTGGGACTGCATCAGGGATCGGCTCTGAGCCCCTTCCTGTTTGCTATAGTGATGGACCAGTTGTCAGAGGAGGTCAGACAGGAGTCTCCTTGGACAATGATGTTTGCAGATGACATTGTGAGCTGTAGTGAGAGCAGGGAGCAGGTGGAGGAAAACCTGGAGAGGTGGAGGTTTGTGCTGGAGAGAAGAGGAATGAAAGTCAGTCGTAGTAAGACTGAGTACATGTGTGTGAATGAAAGGGAGGGAAGTGGAACAGTAAGGTTACAGGGTGAAGAGGTGAAAAAGGTACAGGAGTTTAAGTACTTGGGGTCAACAGTCCAGAGTAATGGTGAAAAGGAGGGAAAAGCCAAAAGAAGAAGACTGTATCTATAGATGCTGCATTAGAAATCACTGCTCTCTACATTTGAAAATCAGTGTAGACATTTTTACCAACCTGTAGCAAAATAAATTAATGTTTTATTTGAATAGAAATAATTAAAATCTGAGATTTTTGTTTTTAGCTACATGTACACTGTGATTTTTAAACATGATAAACAGCAACAGTTTCATACCTTGCTAGTCTTGTCTCCTTTTCCTTCCATTACCTATTAAAAAAAAAACTTTTATTACACTGTTTATAATAAAATTAAACATCAATAATAAACATTTTTGACCCTATTGGCACACCATACAAACACATGGACAATCTGCATTAACTTAAACGCAGTGAATAGAATTTTGTCAGGAACTGAGCTTCACACTAACTCAGCTGAGAGCTTTGATTAGCCAAACCTAAACATCTTAATTCTATGAGCAGGATTCCTAGAAGCTAACTGGCTAAGATGAGCACATGCTAACAGTTAGCAAACATGAACTATTTTATTAGTGATTGAGCACTGTGTTGCAGTTACAGGCAATAGTTTTATCTGTCGCACTTTAAATAAACTGCTTTATAAATAAATATAAAGCTGTTTCTTGCAGATGTACCGAGCTGTGGCCTAAACACTGCGGTGTTAAACCCTTTGACACGCGCACTTTAACAGCGATACCGAAAGCAGACGAACTTATTCCGGTGTTTAAACTATTAAACGGCATCACTACACATTAAACCCTTAAAATGAAAACTCATTAAATTATATTACATCACTCACTGTGGCTGAAGCTTCCAATTAAAGCGCACACCTGTATAACTGCTCCTTCACTGCTCTTTAAACTCCCACGTTCACTCAGGTAAATCTACGAGCTAACGGGAAACAATGCGCATACGCAATGCGAGCTCACCACCTACAGCGCATTGTGTATGGTGTGCATCGGGATTGATTTAATATGATGCAATTTTTCTAATAAACTAGATAATAAAGCACGATTAGTTTTAATCATATATACAGCAAAGTGCTTTCTTACCTGCATCAGCTGTTTTTTTTTTTGTGATGTCTTCCGAAATCCGCCAGTAGATACTCCAGTCTTCTTTTACATTGTTTATGCTGTCACTTTAGCAGTCGCAGTTGACTTTAGAATTTAATTTTGTAATTAATTGCAAAATAAAACCTATTTAAGTTAATTTAATTATGAAAGGCAGCTCATAATAAACACAAGTCAACCATTATTCTTAAATAACTTTTATATGTTTTTTGTTTTGTTTTGTTTTTTTGCTTTAAAGGTCTCCGAAAAAAAGGTAAAAAAGTCCTCCCGCCCTCTAGATTTTTAACCAATGACAGACAGTCTCGTCATTAATTCAGGTTATCCAATCAAAAAACACTTTGATCCGGCCACTTGATGTAATTCACTAGGCGGCAGAAATCTGCCTAACAACCAAAGGTCCTCACAGCAAAGGTCGTGAGTTCAATGAAGAGTGTTTTGGATTTTAAATAGCTATCAATTATGACAGTGACACCCACTGGTGGGTTGTAGTCTTTGTTTTTTAATAACCCTAAGAGAAAAGGTGGTCCTCACAACACTGTCCCATGTCAAGGTCCTCACAAGTGTACAAAAACGTGTGTGTATATATAAATAACGTGTGTGTATTTATATATAAATGTGTATATACAAACCCGATTCCAAAAAAGTTGGGACACTGTACAAATTGTGAATAAAAACAGAATGCAATGATGTGGAAGTTTCAAATTTCAATATTTTATTCAGAATTCAACATAGATGACATCAAATGTTTAAACTGAGAAAATGTATAATTTTAAGGGAAAAATAAGTTGATTTTAAATTTCATGGCATCAACACATCTCAAAAAAGTTGGGACAAGGCCATGTTTACCACTGTGTGGCATCCCCTCTTCTTTTTATAACAGTCTGCAAACATCTGGGGATTGAGGAGACGAGTTGCTCAAGTTTAGGAATAGGAATGTTGTCCCATTCTTGTCTAATACAGGCTTCTAGTTGCTCAACTGTCTTAGGTCTTCTTTGTTGCATCTTCCTCTTTATGATGTGCCAAATGTTTTCCATGAGTGAAAGATCTGGACTGCAGGCTGGCCATTTCAGTACCCGGATCCTTCTTCTACGCAGCCATGATGTTGTAATTGATGCAGTATGTGGTCTGGCATTGTCATGTTGGAAAATGCAAGGTCTTCCCTGAAAGAGACGACGTCTGGATGGGAGCATATGTTGTTCGTCTGACCACAGAACAGTTTTCCACTTTGCCACAGTCCATTTTAAATGAGCCTTGGCCCAGAGAAAACGCCTGTGCTTCTGGATCATGTTTAGATATGGCTTCTTTTTTGACCTATAGAGTTTTAGCTGGCAACGGTTAATGGCACGGTGGATTGTGTTCACCGACAATGTTTTCTGGAAGTATTCCTGAGCCCATGTTGTGATTTCCATTACAGTAGCATTCCTGTATATGATGCAGTGCCGTCTAAGGGCCCGAAGATCACGGGCATCCAGTATGGTTTTCCGGCCTTGACCCTTACGCACAGAGATTGTTCCAGATTCTCTGAATCTTTGGATGATATTATGCACTGTAGATGATGATAACTTCAAACTCTTTGCAATTTTTCTCTGAGAAACTCCTTTCTGATATTGCTCCACTATTTTTCGCCGCAGCATTGGGGAAATTGGTGATCTTCTGCCCATCTTGACTTCTGAGAGACACTGCCACTCTGAGAGGCTCTTTTTATACCCAATCATGTTGCCAATTGACCTAATAAGTTGCAAACTGGTCCTCCAGCTGTTCCTTATATATACATTTAACTTTTCCGGCCTCTTATTGCTACCTGTCCCAACTTTTTTGGAATGTGTAGCTCTCATGAAATCCAAAATGAGCCAATATTTGGCATGACATTTCAAAATGTCTCACTTTCAACATTTGATATGTCATCTATATTCTATTGTGAATAAAATATAAGTTTGAGATTTGTAAATTATTGCATTCCTTTTTTTATTCACAATTTGTACAGTGTCCCAACTTTTTTGGAATCGGGTTTGTATGTATGTATATATAAATAATGTGTGTGTAAATAATGTGTGTGTGTTTGTGTGTGTGTGTGTGAATAGTGTGTGTGTGTGTGTGTGTAAATAATGTGTGTATGTGTGTGTAAATGTCTGTATGTGTTTGGCAGCAGATTTTTATCAAAAATGTCTCTGTACTTTGTCTCTGTATTTTTCCATTCATCCTTCATTCAATTATATGAAATTTGCCAGTACCCTATGCTGAAAAACAGCCCCAAAACATGATGCTTCCACCTCCAAACTTCACTATTGGTATGGTGTTTTTGGGGTGATATGCAGTGCCATTTGTATTCCAAACATGGTGTGTATTATGGCATCCAAAGAGTTCAATTTTGAGACTATATTCTCCCAGTATTTCACAGGCTTGTCTAAATGTTTAGCAGCAAACTTTAAACGAGCTTCAACATGTTTTTTCTTCAGCAGTGGAGTCTTGCGTGGTCAGCATGCATACAGGTTGAGTGCATTACTTGTTTTTTTTTTTGTTGTTGTTGTTTTTTGAAACAATTGTACCTGCTAATTCCAGGTGATTCTGAAGCTCTCCACAAGTAGTCCATGGACATTGGATAACTTTTCTGATAAATCTTTTCACTCCTCTGTCAGAAATCTTGCGAGGAGCACCTGGTCATGGCTGGTTTATGTTAAAATTGTTCTTTCTAGTTCCAGATTATGGCCACAACAGTGCTCAGTGGAACATACAGAAGTTTTAAAATCCTTCTGTAACCAATACCATCAGTATGTTTTGCAACAATAAGGTTGTGAAGAGTCTGTGTTGCCAGCTATGTCACTCTCTCTTTGGTTTCAGCTGTTCCTGAAAGCACAGAGAAACACCAATAAGTAGCCTATCGTTAATAAGGCACAGGTGAGATCAGGTGTTACCCATCAATTCCCCCACCTCCTCTCCATCCTGTCAGAACTCAGAGTCCCCTCTGAGTGGACATTCTACAGGGTGGTTCTGAAGTCTTATCCAATTACCTAAATTTATCAAATACTTTGCCAATTTATAAGAAGGAAAATCTAAGAAAGAACATAATGAAAAAATACTCCAGGCTTAGATGAGAATATGTGACCAGCTTTATTGGCACTCGGAAAATAACACAGCTTCAGGCCTGATGCGGTCAAGTGCGAGTGCGCCCCTCCATACAAATTTACCCCTATATATAGACATCTCTACCCCTCCTAATACTTGTTTGTCCGCAATTGTTTTGACTATAGACAATTTTTCTGCTGAATATGCCCCCCAAAAATCAATCCCTCCTTCATTTGTCCATAACTGATACCACCTGTTGGCATCAAAGATACCAAGTGCTGGGCCTTTAAGTCAGGCCTAGGCCTGTCTATTACAGTTTGATTTTAATGACACATGTTACAGTATTTGCTGAAATGGGGTACTACTGGAATAATACTTTATTTTAGGCAATACTTTAGGATCCCATACATGGCTTTGTGGGGTGCTTTGTACCTGGCATTTACTTGGAGCCCTAAGATTTTTTTCCCCCAATTCTATCAAGTGTTTTTCCCTCCCCATGGAAATCTTACAGGTCATCTCCACCTTACCTCTTACCTGGATAAGTCAATTTTCCTATTTACATACTGGTATATGAGAATTTCTACTCCCAATATTAATTTCTCATTCGGTTGTTTTGCTTCATCAGGCATTTCATATCTTGTTGTCCTATCTGAGGGTTGTTATGACATTCCCCTCTCCTATTATCAGGGTACATTTTGTTTTGAACGTGCACGTCGGCCTTGCTGACTCAGCTTTTTTTCCCTTACGTGGCTTCACGGGCCTGAGGCCTCTCTGTGTGTTTTTCCTCTGTAGTGAATCTACTACTTTGATATGGGATTAATTTTGCCTCAGCTGCTAACTGCTAATTATACTACTTAGGCCTAGATTAAGATAAGTGTGATATGTAATCAAACATACGTAAAGTAAAAATCAACTCTGGATTATGGATTAAACTAGTTTTAGATTTGATTTATCTTAACTGAGTAACTTAACTGAGATTAGCAATTAACTTTTACTTTAGTTTAAAGATTTAAAGATGAAGTAAATTAGATTTGGTTTAATAATTAAAGTTGATTGGCTTTGATTTATGAAACTGAGTACATTTTCAGAAAATTTACAACAATCCACAACTGACATTCATCCACACCCCAGTGCCCAACCACCCACCTCAGGCTGGTGAGCCATCTAGGCCGCAGCCACCTAACCACCAATACCACCACCCTTACCTTGACACAAGGTAATTAGCCACTACTGTCTGTGCCCCTAGCCTATGTCAGCCAGTGGACTGGTGACATCTGAAAATTTAGGTACAAACCTACAATAAGATCCAGCCAACCCCAGGAATTGCATCACTAAAATTTTGGACTTGGTTGGGTCTTGGTTAGGCCACAATTACTGTTGAATTATCAGTTTGGGGACATTTTTACTGTAATTTCCACTGATTTGCTGTGTGTTTTGTGCATAGGCTTTAAGAATGCACTTTTTAAAATTTCATTATGCATGATCACATGGCACCTTGCAGGCAAGCTTCATAGCAATTAACTGCATTTATTTTGTTTCATACTATATTCTCCAGGTGTCCACATGGAACAACATACTGTAGCTCAACCCAGTAGCTAGGCCAGATCAGACTACTCTTCAAACTGGCAATGTTTGTTCTTTAATTACTCTTTAACTATGCCTAGGCTAATACATTATTACATTATACATTAACATATAATTAACAATCTAGCCATGGGGGTCACAGTCCAGTGACTTCTGTGCCGGTCCCAAGCCCGGATAAATAGAGAGGGTTGCGTCAGGAAGGGCATCCGGCGTAAAACATTGCCAAATTTAACCATGCGAATCGTCAGTACGAATTTCATACCGGATCGGTCGAGGCCCGGGTTAACAACGACCGCCATCGGCGCCGTTGACCTACAGGGCGCCGGTGGAAATTGGGCTACTGTTGGTCGAAGAAGTAGAGGAGGGAGGAGAGTGCGCAGACAGAGAGAGAAGAGGAAAGGTAAGAGTGTAGGACTGAGAATAGGAACTCTGAATGTTGGTACTATGACAGGGAAAGGTAGAGAGCTGGCTGATGTGATGGAGAGAAGGAAGGTGGATATACTGTGTGTACAGGAGACCAGGTGGAAGGGTAGCAAGGCTCGTAGTATAGGAGCAGGATTCAAGCTGTTTTATTATGGTGTGGATAGTAAGAGAAATGGGGTAGGTGTGGTCCTGAAGGAGGAGTTTGTGAGGAATGTTCTGGAGGTGAAGAGAGTGTCAGACAGGGTGATGAGTCTGAAGTTAGAGATTGAAGGGGTGATGTTGAATGTTGTTAGTGGTTATGCCCCACAGGTAGGTTGTGAGTTAGAGGAGAAAGAGAGATTCTGGAGTGAATTAGATGAGGTGATGGAGAGTATTCCCACGGGTGAGAGAGTGGTGATAGGAGCGGATTTTAATGGACATGTTGGCGAGGGGAACACAGGTGATGAGGAGGTGATGGGCAAGTTTGGAGTTAAGGAAAGGAACCTGGAAGGACAGATGGTAGTGGACTTTGCTAAGAGGATGGACATGGGTGTGGTTAACACTTATTTTCAGAAGAGGGAGGAGCATAGAGTGACTTACAAGAGTGGAGGTAGGAGCACACAGGTAGACTACATTCTATGTAGAAGAGGCAATCTGAAAGAGATTAGTGACTGTAAAGTGGTAGTGGGAGAGAGTGTAGCCAGACAGCATAGGATGGTGGTGTGTAGGATGACTTTGATGGTCTGTAAGACGAAGAGGTCAAAGATAGAGAAGAAAACCAAGTGGTGGAAGCTGAAAAAGGAGGAATGTTGTGAGGAATTTAGACAGAAGTTGAGGCAGGCTCTGGGTGGTCAGGTAGTGCTGCCAGATGACTGGGAAACTACAGCAGAAGTGATCAGGGAGACAGGGAGAAAGGTGCTGGGTGTGTCATCTGGAAGGAGGAAAGAAGATAAGGAGACTTGGTGGTGGAATGAGGAAGTTCAGGATAGTATCCAGAGGAAGAGGTTAGCCAAGAAGAAGTGGGACATGGACAGGACTGAAGAGAATAGACAGGAATACAAGGAGTTACAGTGCAGAGTGAAGAGGGAGGTGTCTAAGGCCAAGCAGAAGGCATATGAAGAGTTGTACACTAGGTTAGACACTAGAGAAGGAGAGAAGGACTTGTACAGGTTAGCTAGGCAGAGGGATCGAGATGGGAAGGATGTGCAGCAAGTTAGAGTTATTAAGGATAGAGATGGAAGGGTGCTCACAAGTGAGGAGAGTGTACAGAGGAGATGGAAGGAGTACTTTGAGGAGCTGATGAATGAGGAAAATGAGAGGGAAAAAAGAGTAGAAGGGGTGAACTCTGTGGAACAGGAAGTAGATAAGATTAGAAAGGATGAAGTCAGGAAGGCTTTGAAGAGGATGAAAAGTGGGAAGGCAGTTGGTCCTGATGACATTCCGGTGGAGGTCTGGAAGTGTCTGGGAGAAGCAGCAGTGGAATTTTTAGCTAATTTGTTCAACAGGGTTTTAGAGAGTGAGAGGATGCCTGAGGAATGGAGAAGAAGTGTGTTAGTGCCGATCTTTAAGAATAAGGGTGACGTGCAGAGTTGCAGTAACTATAGGGGGATAAAGTTGATGAGCCATACAATGAAGGTATGGGAAAGAGTAGTGGAAGCTAGGTTAAGGAAGGTAGTGGACATTTGTGAGCAGCAGTATGGCTTCATGCCCAGAAAGAGCACAACGGATGCAATTTTTGCTCTGAGGATTTTGATGGAGAAGTAGAGGGATGGTCAGAAGGAGTTGCACTGTGTGTTTGTAGACTTGGAGAAAGCGTATGACAGGGTGCCAAGAGAAGAGCTGTGGTACTGTATGAGGAAGTCAGGAGTAGCGGAGAAGTATGTCAGAGTGGTGCAGGACATGTATGAGAGGAGCAGGACAGTGGTGAGGTGTGCTGTAGGTCAGACAGAGGAGTTCAATGTGGAGGTGGGACTGCATCAGGGATCGGCTCTGAGCCCCTTCCTGTTTGCTATAGTGATGGACCAGTTGTCAGAGGAGGTCAGACAGGAGTCTCCTTGGACAATGATGTTTGCAGATGACATTGTGATCTGTAGTGAGAGCAGGGAGCAGGTGGAGGAAAACCTGGAGAGGTGGAGGTTTGCACTGGAGAGAAGAGGAATGAAAGTCAGTCGTAGTAAGACTGAGTACATGTGTGTGAATGAAAGGGAGGGAAGTGGAACAGTAAGGTTACAGGGTGAAGAGGTGAAGAAGGTACAGGAGTTTAAGTACTTGGGGTCAACAGTCCAGAGTAATGGAGAGTGTGGGAAAGAGGTAAAGAAGCGAGTGCAGGCAGGTTGGAATGGGTGGAGAAAGGTGTCGGGAGTTCTGTGTGATCAGAAAATATCAGCGAGAATCAAGGGGAAGGTGTACAGGACAGTGGTGAGACCGGCCATGCTGTATGGTTTAGAGACAGTGTCACTGAGGAAGAGACAGGAGTCAGAGCTCGAGGTAGCAGAGCTGAAGATGTTGAGGTTCTCTTTGGGAGTGACAAGATTGGACAGGATTAGGAATGAGTACATCAGAGGCACAGCTCATGTTGGACGTTTGGGGGACAAAGTTAGGGAGGCCAGATTAAGATGGTTTGGACATGTTCAGAGGAGGGACAGTGAGTATATTGGTAGGAGAATGTTGGACATGGGGCTGCCAGGCAGGAGGCAAAGAGGAAGGCCAAAGAGGAGGTATATGGATGTAATAAATGAGGATATGAAGCTAGTGGGTGCAAGGGTTGAGGATGCAGAAGATAGGGATAGGTGGAGAGAGATGATTCGCTGTGGCGACCCCTGAAGGGAAAAGCCGAAAGAAGAAGAAGAAGATTAACATATAATTAACATTGTTCTCTTTTAGTGTTTAATCACATTTGTTTACGGTCATGATTTTAAGAAAACATAAAATACCTAGCAATGGACATAAATATTAATAAGAACATTGGAAAAAATATTGCCAGAGCTACAGAAACCACATTGCTCCATGATTTCAGGAGATTTAGGTATATATTTGAAGTGCATCACCTCTACCCATTTACCTGATCTAATGTTTGACGTCTCTGACAGTGTGTGACCTCAAACAGTACTTGACTCTTTGCAAGTTATGTGGCCATTTATAGTTTGTGAAGGGTACATGGCAAAAAAGAGCCCTGATTACTCTGGTTACTATGATTTCTTTATGGGATTCCAACTTGAGAGAAAAGTGCCTCTGAGATACTATGTGTTGCAAAGACAGATGTTGCGAAGAGCCATGGCTTCTGGGTGTCACATTGCATAGTCCAGAAAAATGAGTGCAGTGTGGTGCCCTCTTGCAGTCCATTCTAATTCCCTTTTCATGCTAACTCTTATAAAATAGACCTCAATTAGTGAAAGGTGGTGCAATGGCACTTTTGGACCAGTGTATTCATCAACTGCCAGCCCCAGCACTGCTGTAACACATTCAATATACATTTAATAATGCAACGATGTTGCATTTGGTAGAGACTGAAGAGGTAGTTCAGAGTAGCACCTCTGTACAACCCATGCATTTTTGGGTCAGAAAGAAGGCTTGGGAGACTGTTGAGAGAGGTCCATGCTTACATTTCAGGTTTTCAATGCATTTTTCAAAAACTCTGAACAATAACAAATTCATGCTCCATGCATGAATGTGTGTTTGTTTGTTTGTGTATGTATGTATCCACCAACAATGCCACTCTCAACTTCTGGACTTCTGGGAATCTGTCCTGGCGCCATAATACTTCAGTTGGAAAGGTGATTGAGGAGATTGAAGAAAGTATTCCCAGATCCTAACAAAATTCTGTCGCTTCCATCACACTTGCCTGGGTCAGAAGAAAGAAGTGTGCCTCATTTATAAGGACATTATGCGTAAAACGTCATGTATATGTTGTCATGTAGGATGATATAGCGTTCATGAGGGATAAGGGCACAGAGCAGTGAACTTAAGACGCGTACAGGTCGATTGTGAGACTCGAGTCTCAAATGGGGAGTGATGTGGGAAAAATTTTATGCTTCATTTTATATTTTATGCTGTGTTTGAAATTAGCAATACTTTGCCTAAAATTAGTGGTTATCTATCAAAATTATATAGATGGTGAACAGTAGTAGGCTTGGCCTAATGTAAAATTATGATAATCAAGCATAACCATGAGTATTAATGTGCTAGTGTAATAGCATAGCATATCATGTGATTATGTAATCTTCGTAAACACCAGGCTTAGCAGGCATATAACAAAATAAAATAACGCTTAAAGGCTCAAGGCCTAGACAGTGTTATCTTTAAGACAAAAACAATAAGTGCAGACACAGAAAGTACAGAGGATGTGGAATCAAACAAAGCTGACCATGATGTCAGAGAAATTTAATGATAAATGCTTATCTTTAAAATAGCAATATGTAGGGCAAATTCATGCTTATCTTCAAAATAGTAATAATTAATTTAAGAGCAGTTGTATCTATTATCCTATCATCTATCTGACGGCTAAGCTTATGACAATCAGTATAGTATTAGTATAGTATGTATATGCAGTAATAAAATTATACAAATAGAATATAATAACAGTAACCACACTGAGATTGGAAAAAGAGAGAAGACATTTAGTGAAAACATTTGGAGCTTACAGCTTAAAATTGCAGTTTAGTCAGTCAGGCTATCCAATGGAATCAGTGGGATAGCACGACCGGCCGATTGAGCTAATAGGTAATTGGATGAGTAAGGTGCACATCATGCGACTATTTAATCTTAAAACGCAGACTATTTAATCTTAAAATGCAGGTTATGAAACACTTAAAGGCTTAGAGCCCCAGATTTGCACCAAGATTGAAAAAGGGAGGAACAAAAACTAGACAGGAGGATAGACAGTGGGGTTACTGGAACATTTGAACAGATGGTAAACACAAATAATGCTGAGGACACAATACAGTATAACTGCAAAGCTTGCTTTGCACCGTGCTAGGCCAATAAAATGCAGAAGAACCTGGAACCGTAATGCTGACTTTGCAACATTAAACAAACTTGCAAATCTCTAGAAAAGGTCAATACTATGTCATAAGTCACAAGGAGGTGAAAAGAACATCATGTTCAAAACAAACAAGGTCGAGACGTTCTGTAGAGATAGCTGAAGAAGGCCACAGATATGTAAATTAGGAAAGGAGGGGCCCAAACGAGGTGGATGAAATGTTAAAGCTGAATTAGTATAAACGTGTATAAATAGTACGGAATTTTGAAAGTTCTTCAGACCAGCTTTTCGGACCGGCTTGTTGGACCAGCTGCTCTCTTCAGAAATGCATGTAACTGTGTATTGCTGAATAAAGACCTGCTTCTTCTCGTCTGCTGACTGACCTCTCATCATTTTGGCTAAGTGTTGATAGTTTACTGAGTTTCATATTTGATTTGAATTTGATATTTTACTAAGTTGATAGTTTAATTGATCATGGAAAACTAAGGGGAAACCGAGACAAACTTCCACCCTGCGATATGTCCACTTGGACAGGATCCAAGTTCCGACATGTGGAATGGCAATGTCACTGTGTCAGAATAGTGTAGACAATGTATGCCACAGGGGCACTTCCCATCCCAGTAACAACTAGCCAAATTCCATACATGAGGAGATACAGTAACGTTTGTGCCAGAACCAGTAGCACCAGGCCAATGGTGTCTGTCGTCATCCTGCTAATTGTTATATACTGTATATTCTTTATTATCTCTATATAAATTAGTGATTCCTAGTATATATTCTAGCTTATTTTTTATATACTATTCCATATTGTATATCTGTATTCACATTGAAATGATCTCCTGACCTTGGGGCACCAGGGGCTGTCTCTGTAACTTTAGTGTTCCAGAGACCTCCTTTTCCTACACAGAGACACACAATATGGCTGCCTTGGCACAAATTCCTGGTGCTGGACAATGTGTCATGGCTGAAATGGAGGCTGTGCTCCAATCCTGCGATGTGAAGAACTTCAGCCCTTATCCAATTTTGATGCCTTCACCGCTTACCAGATACACAGGGGAGTGTGCACTTCGGGGACCAGTCATCCCAGAACTACAAGTAAGCTTACCATGTTTTGTGCAGTTTCCTCTTCATATCTGCTTGATTTTATGCCTTGCATAATTGACTGATTAAGTAACTGCATGAATGTGCATTTGTACATTGTAGTGGATGGTTACTGTATATAAATTGATTGCATTTCTAAACTTGTTTTATGATTCAGATCCTATGATATCTAATTTTGTTTTTGTTTTAGTCCAGGCTGTCCAGGAGGAAATCACTATTCCAGAGAGTTTTATGAAGCTCAGATATCTTGGCACACGTGCTGCTGGTTACCAATCCCTGTTGTGTGTTATCCTCTCACATGCTTCTATTCCAACAGGTCTCAGCAAACTGCATGTATATGTTGTCATCAAAGGCAGGAAGTATCATAAATGGTACCAGGTTGCCCCAGGATTAGTTGTGTTGGAACAAAACTGATATCTATGACCAGAAGCTGATTGGGCTTACTGAAGCATCATCTGGTGAGCAGTTGGGGTTGCTTAGCATGTTTGCTAAAAATGCTTGGTTATCCTTAACAATTGACTTGATCTATTTCATACCTATTTTATCTGAAGCTAACAAGGTGAAATAAAAATGGCAAAAAGGAGCTTAAGTCTTAAAATAAAACCTATATTTATTAGTATTAAATATTTGAGCCTCTGTAACATTCCTACTCGTCAGTAGGATCCTTAAGCATTTCAAGTTGTTTGGTGCATCTGTTTCTTTAAATATTTAAGTTCTTTACCTACATTTATACTTTTTAATAATTAAGATGAAGATAAGTTATACTGCCCAGTGTGTTAGAAATTTAAAGGAAAAAGACAGGGTTGGTGGAACCTGATTGGCTAAAACAGAGAGCACAGAGCTAATTTCTTCTCTTTGGAGAGCTTTGTGGTGTCTCCATGTTATTTAATTCCTTTTTTTAAGACGTATCACTCTTTAAAGCTTAATGGTTAGTTTAAATGTATATAAGATGTATGATGTAAATTACCTTTTTTTTTGGTGATATAGAGGTCAGGTTTATAATTGTAGCACTTTTACAATGATTGCACTATTTCATAATGTGTAATTCTAAATGGAGAATTGCTAGGGGTGCTGGAGAAATGTTTTGATCTGCAGCAAAACCCTCAACTTTTCAATAAGCACTATTGTAGCCTTATTCATCTCTTTATACTAGACAGGCTATTGCTCTTTCTCATCATTTTTGAGCATATAAGGGAAAGATCAGTAACATTTTATTTGTAATTTTGTGGCTTGCATTGTAGGAACTGATGTGGAAAAATTGGAGTCATAGTCCTGAATGGCATAATTTAACCAGGTGTTTTAAGTGTTTTTTAGAGTGTCTTAATTAATTAGTCAATTAAGATCATCACATTTTTTTGGCTTCTGAATTTGATCAGCCACCCTATAACATTGGGTGGAAGGTTATTCAGGCACAGATATTCACTTCATTAGTTCTGAAGTCTGACATCTGTCTTTTTATTTTCACTCCTTATTCTTTTCTTGTCTGTTTCCTGTACTCATTCTCTAATTTTTTTTTATTTTCATCAAACATTGTCTCTCTGTTTTGTTCTTGCTATATTTCATCTCTCCATCTTCTCCATTATCCCTATTTTTCAAACTTCTACAACAGACTAACATACTATTCCAGAGTACAACAACAGCGACAAGGCCCCATGATGAAATATTAAGTTGTAAACACAGGCACCCAGTGGAGTGCAGTTTATGGAGTATAGCCAGCTAGATTTCTGGCAATTGAAACAACATAAATTATAGCATTTAATCATAATGTTGTCAATAATAGAAGATTTTGACATGTGCTTGGAATTGCAACATCAGGCTCAAGTCTTTGTGAGCTCAGTGATTAAGACTGAGACAGTCTTATTTGTGTGAGTGTGTGGGTGTTCAGTGTCTGTGGGAAATGAGTATGAATTCTGTCCAGACTTCTGTAGAAGAGGAGAACAACACTAATTCAGCGCTTTGATGATGGGCTCCAGCTTGGGTGGATGGACCTTGGACAGGCATCACATTCTCAATGCACAAAGTGGTAATAAATGCAATAATCTGATTGTTCACACACAGTGAAACCTTAATATTGGCAATTAATGTGTGCTATATGGAAATTATAGGGCACTGTAGAAAGACAATTTAATGCACATGTATTCATGTTTTATGATGGTCCATTTAAAGGAAAATAACCATATTAGACGTCTATCTTAGCAGTTCATCTATGTATGTAAAGTAAACTAGTCATGGTTGTTTGTGCCATCAGTGCATATGATTTATGAAACTTAGGATAGCTTATAATAAAATCTAAAGTTGAATTTTGGGATATGCCCAGGAAAAATACCATGCACATAATAAACATATAATATGTGCTGACATAACAGATTGTACAACTTAATGTGACAAAGTGCTATGAAACTATGCTATGAGTTTATAAATTATAATGGGAGCCCACTGCCATGTTTTCATTATTCTTTTTTGTGTTTTAGGATTGTGTCCAAGTTTTGTTCAGTGTGCAGTCTTCTTTAAACACAATACTTTCATTGTGAATGTGATTACTATGTTTATCAAGAAATCAGCTGCTTACTGCTCACTTCAAGTAGGCTCTGGTGGATTATTTTATTTTAGTAATCAACATGCCATATAAATTTTGGTCCAATAGATAAGTGTCTCCTCGATCTTCTACACTGTTGAAAATGTGACATTCTTGTCGAACAGTGGTGCTGGACTTAATACCACTACTTGTTTAAGCTGAAGTTTTTTTTTTATTTTCCTTCCTTTTTAGGTAATGGTGTTCTGTTTTTGGTCATTTTGTTTTGCGTCTGTTGGTTGAAGATGGTGATTGGAGTATAGTTAAGAGTTGAAGTAGGAATAATACAAAAAGCTAATTATGTATACAGGTACTACTGTTATGATCAAAATATACAGAATTTGCATGTGAAATGAAATATCTGTAGATGAATGAACTACAGCAATTCAAATGTAGACCTAGTGGGAAAAATACACTTCTGCACGAGTCAGTGTGAGAAATGTTTCTGATATCCACAAATTAATAAAGATGGTTTAGACCAGGGGTCTCCAGCTTTTTGTTGGAGCTATCGAATCCACAGTAGCTTCCAAGTTGAATGGCTATGCCACGTGTTTTCTTTATTTTATATATGCTTCTTTAATTTGTGTTCATAGATTTAAGTTAATATAAATCTTCCATGTACTATCTTGGTGCTAGCTGTATGTGAAATCAGTTAGTGAGTGGCTTTAATAAGTGTGTGTGTTATGCAGAGGAGTTTGTCTGGGGAGTCAGATTTCGGTACAACACTGGAAAAGGGTGGGGGTTTATTGAGTTTATTTTTATCACTTTGTACCATAACCTATGAACCTTTAGGTGAGCCGCTAAGAAATGGGTCACAATGTGTTGGAGACCCCTAGTTTAGACAAATACAATGTACATTGATCAGCCATAACATTATGACCACTGACAAGCGAAGTGAATAACACTGATTACCTCCTCATCATGGCACCTGTTTGTAGGTGGGATATATTAGGCAGCAAGTGAACATTTTGTCCTCAAAGGTGATGTGTTAGAAGCAGGAAAAATGGGCGAGCCTAATGATTTGAGTGAGTTTGACAAAGGCCAAATTGTGATGGCTAGATGACTGGATTCATCTCCAAAACTGCAGCTCTTGTGAGGTCTTGCGGTCCAGGGAATGAACGGTGAACCGGTGACAGGGTCATGGGTGGCCAAGGCTCACTGATGAATGTGGGGAGTGAAGGCCGGTCCATGTGATCCAATCAAACAGATGTGCTACTATTACTCAAATTGCTGAAGAAGTTAATGCTGGTTCTGATGGAAAGGTGTCAGAATACACAGTTCATCGCAGTTTGTTGCATATGGGGCTGAATATCTGCAGACCAGTCAGGATGCCCATGCTGACCCCCATGCACCACTGAAAGTGCCAACAATGGACACATGATAATCAGAACTGGACAACAGAGCAATGGAAGAAGTTGACTTGGTCTGATGAAACACATTTTCTATTAAATCACGTGAAAAGTGCGTGCGTGTGTCACTTAACAGGGAAATACATGCCAAGTCAGCAGAGGCATTGTCATGCTTTGGGCAATGTTCTGCTGGGAAACTTTGAGTCTTGCCATCCATGTGGATGTTACTTTGACACTTACTACCTACCTAAGCATTGTTGCAGACCATGTACACCCTTTCATGGATACTGTATTCTGGTATGGTTGTGGTCTCTTTCAGCAGTATAATGCACTGTGTCACAAAGCACAAATGGTTCAGGAATGGTTTGATGAGCACAGCAACGAGTCTGAGGTGGTGTTTGACCTCCAAATTCCCCAGATCTCAATCCAATCAAGCATCTGTGGGATGTGTTGAACAAACAAGTCTGATCCATGGAGGCCCTACCTTGCAACTTAGAGGACTTAAAGCATCTGCTGCTAGCACACCTTTAGGGATCTAGTGGAGTCAATGCCTTGACAGGCACTTACACTGCTTACAGTTTACACTGTAAGCTGTTACACCAGTGGCCATGAGTTGCCATAGTAATTTCTAGTGTATATAAATGAGGTATGTATGAGGTATGTATATGAGGTAATAAATTTATCTCCCTTGATGAATCTGAAAAATGTTGATAATTTAAAAGAAATGATGGATCTTATGAATTGCAGTTTGTTTTCTATTTAGTACTGCTCTGAATATGCTGTTTCTCATAATATTTACATATAGTACATAAGAGAAAATATTAACTGAATTTACTCAAATGAACCAGTTCAAAAGTTTAAATTCCCTCAATTCTTAATACTGTGTGTTTAACTACTATATTTAAACATTTATGTTGAAAAAGCTTGTTTATGGTAAAACTAAATAAAGAAACAAATTGCAATTCATAAGATCCCCCTTATTTGTTTTAAATTAACTTTTTCCAGATTCAGCAAAGGGCTAACCCTAAGCAAACCTTCCACCTGAACTCTATAGTCTTCAAAGCAAAAAAGCATTAAATATATATTCCATTTTATTTGTCAGAAAATTTAACTGCATTATAAAAGAACCACACAGAACTGTGGCACCCTGAGAGAAAGATTCCAAAAATGTCTCTTCAAACTAAGACAGGTTATACACCAATCATATTGCCTTCTTCACTCCCATATGGCCAGGTATCCTGCACATGGGAAATGGAGAGAACATTTTCATTTCCTAGTAACCTCTAGTGAAAAGTCATGGGAAATGGCTAGCAACACACCATTTCTTGTCATGGCTGCAATGGCCTGGAAGTAAAACTCTTTGCTCCTGTGGCTTTAGCCTGTGGTTGTGATGGCAGCATCTATGTTGGTGACTTTAACTTTGTGCATTGCATCCTGCCTAGCAGATACACCTACAGCATCCTGGAGCTTAAGTAAAAATAACCATTTTCTTCTTGATATTTCCTTTTTTTAGAACAGGCTAAAATTCAAATTAAATTTTTTATTTGTCACATACACAACCATACACAGTACGATATGCAGTTAAATACTTACATGACTGTCATGACCTCGAAAAGGAAATAAGAAATAGAAGTGAGAAGGAAGAGGGAAATAAGGCAAAAATAAGAATAAATATAAAATCTACAATTAACTTAGATGTAGATATATAAAACATATATAGAAATGTAAAAAAGGTGAAGCTGTACAATGTGCAAATGTTCAAAGTGATCAAGTGATTTAGTCCTGTGCAATGTGCACATGTTCAAGTTGGTTTGGTGTGTTCCAACACGTGTGGAAGCATGAAAGTCCTGAAAGGAAACATGAAAGTCCAATCGGTTGAGTCCTATGTGGAGTTTTGGTTGAGAGTCCGTATAGCCTGCAGGAAGAAGCTTCTCCTCAGTCTCTCTATGTTGGCCTTCAGGGAGCGGAAGCGTTTCCTGACCACAACAGAGAGGATAGTCCATTGTTGGGGTGGCTGAGGTCCTTCACGCTCTTCCTGGCACCGCTTGCTGTAGATTGAGTGCTGGTCAGGGAGCTTGGTACGGATGATGCGTTCAGCTGATCGCAACACCCTCTGAAGAGCTCGTCTGTCCTGCATGGTGCTGTTCCTGAACCAGGTTATGTTTCCCGTCAGGATACTCTCTATGGTACAGGAGTAAAAGTTCCTGAGCACCTTAGAGGGCAGTCTAAAGTCTCTCAAGCGTCTGAGGTGGTAGAGACACTGCCGGGCCTTTTTCACCATGGTGTTAATGTGACAGGACCATGACAGGTCCTGTGTGATGTGAACACCAAGGTATCTGAAGCTGTCCACTCTCTCCACTGGGCTCTCGTTGATCACGGGGGTCTGGTAGTTCCTCTCCTGCTTTGTGCTGAAGTCCACTATCAGCTCCTTTGCCTTACTGACGTTAAGGAGGAGGTTGTTTCTCTGGCACCAGTTCTCCAGATTCCTAATCTCCTCTAGGTTGGCCGTCTCATTGTTGTCAGAGATCAGTCCGACCACAACTGTGTCGTCAGCAAACTTAATGATGGTGGTGGAGTTGGAAGTGGCTATGCAGTCATATGTATACAATGAGTACAGCAGGGGGCTCAGAACACAACCCTGGGGGGCTCCAGTGCTCAGAGTGAGGGAGACTGAGACATGTCTGCCCATCCTTACTGCCAGTCAAGTCAAGTCAAGGAGCTATTATTGTCATTCCAACCACATATAGCTGACGCAGTACATGGTGAAATGAGACAATGTTTCTCCAGGACCCTGGTGCTACATTAAAACATGTAATTACATGTAGAGACTCCAATGATCGTCTCAGCTGTCCTCACTATCCGCTGAAGGGTCTCGCGATCCAAGACGGTGCAATTCCCAAACCAGGTAGTGATGCAGCTGCTCAGGATGCTCTCAATGGTCCCTCTGTAGAACATGGTCAGGATGGGAGGGGGGGGTAGATGGGCTTTCCTCAGCCTCCACAGGAAGTAGAGGCGCTGCTGGGCTTTGTTGGTGATAGAGGTGGTGTTGAGTGACCAGGTGAAATTCTCTGCTAGATGTACACCAAGGAATTTGGTGCTCTTGACCATCTCCACAGGGGATTCGTTGATGAACAGTAGAGAGTGGTCACTCTGTGCTCTCCTAAAGTCAACAACCATCTCTTTTGTCTTGTCAACAATCAGAGACAGGCTGTTGGCTTTACACCAGGCTGTTAGACATTGCACCTCCTCTCTGCACACTGACTTGTCGTTCTTGCTGATGAGACCCACCACGGTCATGTCATCGGCGAACTTGATGATGTGGGTCGAACTGTGCATTGCTGCACAGTCGTGAGTCAGCAAGGTGAACAGCAGTGGGCTGAGCACACAGCCCTGAGGGGCTCCAGTGCTCAGTGTGGTGGTGCTGGAGAAGCTGTTCCCAATTCTGACTGACTGACTGTCTCCCTTTCAGGAAGTCCAGGATCCAGTTGCAGAGGGAGATGTTCAGGCCCAGCAGGCTCAGTTTCTCAAACAGCTGCTGAGGGATGATTGTGTTGAATGCTGAACTAATGTCTATGAACAGCATTCGTACATATGTGTCCTTATTGTCCAGGTGTGTGAGGGACAAATGGAGGGTTGTGGTGATGGCATCGTCCATGGAGTGATTCAGATGATACACAAACTGCAAGGGGTCCAGTGAGGGTGGTAGCTGGGTCTTGATCTGCCTCATGATGAGCCTTTCGAAGCATTTTATCACGATGGGTGTGAGTGCAATGGGACGGTAGTGATTGAGGCATGAAATTATAGACTTCTTCGGCATGGGGACAAGGGTCATTGTCTTGAGGCACATAGGAACAACGGCACTGCTCAGGAAAATGTTGAAGATGTCAGTGAAGACATCCGCTAGCTGTTCTGCACATTCCCTGAGCACTCTTCCAGGAATGTTGTCTGGTCTAGCAGACTTCCGTGGGTTAACTCTGCATACAGTTCTCTTCACATCAGCTGTGGAAAGACAGAGCAGCTGGTCATTGGGAGGAGGGATGGTCTTCCTTGCTGCTACGTTGTTCTGTGCCTTGAACCGAGCTTAGAAGTAATTCAGCGCATCTGGGAGGGAGGCATCACTGTCATAGGCAGATGGTGTGATCTTGTAGTTTGTGATCGTCTGTATGCCCTGCCACATGCGCCAGGAGTCTCCGCTGTCTTAAAAGTGGCTGTGGAGTCTCTGGGCATGGGTGCGCTTCGCCTCTTTGATGACTCGAGACAGTTTGGCCCTTGCTGTTCTTAAGGCCTCCTGAAGGCGGAGTCTCTCGACTTCAGGAGAGCACTCACTTCTGCAGTCATCCACGGTTTCTGGTTGGAGTGTGTGGTGACGGTTTTGGAGACTGTCACGTCATCGATGCAGCTGGTCACTGATGTCGTGTACTCCTCCAAGTTGATAGTCATCGTTGGTTGCAGCCTCCCTGAACATATTCCAGTCAGTGCACTCAAAACAGTCCTGAAGAGCAGAGATGGCTCCTTCTGGCCAGGTTTTAACCGGTTTCAGAATCAGTTTAGAGCATCGGATGAGTGGTCTGTATGCTGGAATTAACATAACAGAGATGTGGTCCGAGTAGCCGAGGTGGGGGCGGGGCTCCGCACAATACGCGCTGGGAATGTTTGTGTAAACAAGATCCAGCATGTTCGTGCCTCTAGTAGCAAAGTCCACATGTTGATGGAATTTAGGGAGAACAGACTTGAGATTTACATGATTGAAATCTCTGGTGATAATAAACAGTCCGTTGGGGTGAGCATTCTGCTGCTTGCTAATAGCTCTGTAGAGCTCACACCGAGCCTCCTTAGCATTAATACTGGGGGGGATGTACACTCTGAAAATGAAAGCGGTGGTGAATTCCCGTGGTAAATGAAATAGCCTGCATCTAACAGTAACTCCACTAGCGATAAACAGTAGCTTGAAACAAGCACAAGAGTTCTTGCACCATTCCGTGTTGATGTAAACACACACACCGCCACGTTGTATGACGCAGCCTTGTACGAGCCCATGTCGCCCGATGCAAGTCCCGCGTTATAGGCAGCGGCGCGAGATCTCAGAGTGTTGCGGATGGTCTTATCCACCCATGGCTTCTGATTGGGAAACGTTCTGATCTTTTTTTCACACTATCATTCGCTAGTTTCCCGATGAATCCCACAACTGCTTCCGTAAACACGTTGATGTCATCAGAGCTGTGCCGGACCATGTCCCAGTCTGCGTCATCGAGTGCGTCCTGCAGAGCGGCTACCAATTGGTCCGTCCAGCGTGCGACCTCCCTCTGGGCCGGAACTTCCTGCTTGAGCCTTGGTTTATATTTTGTCATTAGGAAAATGGCGGTGTGGTCAGATTTCCCAAACGAGTAGTGAGATTGTGCCTTGTATCCATCTTTTATTGTTGTGTAACAATGGTCCAGTGTCCTTTCACCCCTGGTGGGGCAGGTGATGTGCTGATAAAAGATTGGCTTGGTTTGAGATTGGCGTTGTTAAAAATCCCCCGCCACAATAAGCATCCCGTTGTTGTCTGGTGCTGTGAGAGTGCCTCATGCAGCTCATATAAGGCACTGTCCGTGTCCACTTGTGGTGGAATATAAATGGTGCTGATTATGACCGATGTAAACTCCCGCGGAAGGTAAAAAGGACGACATTTGATAGTCAGTAGTTCCAGGTTGGGTGTACAGGAGTGTGTGAGAGGAACAATGCTCGCGCTGTTACACCAGCTTCTGTTCACCATTAAACACATGCCGCCTCCCCTTGACTTTCCCCGATTCCAGTGTTCTGTCCATGCGGTGAACCGAGAAGAACTCGGCCGGCTGGATGGTCCGGCACCGCTGGGTTCAGCCATATCTCAGTGAAGCAGAGGAGATTGCAGTCACGAATGTCTCTCTTGCCAGGCAGAGGTATGCACGGGCTCTCAGCCTGTTCCTGATGCCAGCTCGTTTCCCCTGGGGCCGTCGCATCGGGTCGCATTCTCCCTCAGGATCTCACATGGCCAGCTTGGATCCGGGGTTAAAAACGCCGAATTATGAGTACATTGTATACCAATAGAAATCGAGGGACCATCAAGAGCATCCTGAGCAGCTGCATCACTGCCTGGTTTGGGAATTGCACCGCCTCGGATCGAAAGACCCTGCAGCGGATAGTGAGGACAGCTGAGAAGATCATCAGAGTCTCTCTCCCCTCTATCATTGACATGTACACCATACACTGCATCTGCAAAGCCAAGAGCATTGTGGATGACCCCACACACCCCTCTCACACACACTTCACCCTCCTGCCATCTAAAAAAGAGGCACCGTAGCATTCGGGCCCTCACAACCAGACTGTTGAGCAGCTTCTTCCCTCAGGCAATCAGGTGTCTCAACAGAGAACTGAACTAAACTGAGGAACATGGAGACACACACACACACTCTGAACTGAGAACTGAACTGAACAGAACTCTCACACACACACACACACACACACACACACCTGATATTGTTTACATGCACACGTCACTTTAATATTTGCACTATAACTTGAAATATTATAACTGTGCTAACTATCTCTGCTGCTATTCTTTCACTCACTGTATAACACCGTTCTTTTTCTTTTGCACAGGTCCGCATTATGTGTCTTGTTTGTCTGCACTGTCTCGTCATTCCCTGCACTTATGTTGTATGTTTATTTTAAAAAGAAATTCTGCACCTTAGTTTAGCTTCATGTTTTTCCGCGTCACCCTGTACTGTGTTTTTGTTTTATGTGTAGCACCTCTGGTCCAGGAGGAACGTTGTTTCATTTCACCATGTACTGCATCAGCTATATATGGTTAAAGTGACAATAAAGCTTCTTTGACTTGACTTCTTTGAAAAAAAGGGTATCTCTGTCGTACTTAATGTACTCAATTGTGAAGAATTTACCGGTTTAGAGTTACTGGAAGTTAACCTAAAAAACAAAAACCAAGCAAAAGAAGTCAGCGCAGTTGTGACAGTGGCCGACCTCACCGGCGCCATCTTGGCTTTTAATAATATAATCCCAGCTAATAATATAATATAAGATATAATTATATAATAAGATAATTAATCTGCAAAGTATGTGTAGTAGTAATATGAAAAATATGCAAAGTAATATGAAAAACAATCAGAAAAAAACAGCACCTGAAACACTGCCTTGTTATACATATCTAAAATCAACAAATGGATATCATATATTGCTGGCTTCATGTGAATTTATTCTTAAAATAAACTTCTCTCTTTTCTCTCTCCTTATAATGTGTAACCATCAGGAACCGGAACATGTGGCACAGGTAGGATTTCATCAATACATCATGTTATAATGAAAATAAAGATAAATAACATACCTCGCTGGCTGCACATAACCAAGAGGGAATGAGTTCACTTGACAAAGAATCCCAATTTACAAACTAGCTTCTTCACTTGCCGTGACTTAACTTTGCTTGAAACCCTTTTAGACTTCTTTTAACTTGTTCACCCGTCTTCATGGCTCTTAGCAGTAACGTGTAAAAAACACAACAAAAAAGTCCTTGTGCAACACAGCGCTGCGGAACGTAATAATAGTTCCTACTGGTTATAATACAAACAAATACTCAACAGTAGAACAAACCAATATACTTAAATACAATTTCTAAAATAATGACATAAATAATGTTTATGGCAGCTAAACATGTAGCTGTGAATGAATTCCTTGTATGATGACTGTGCCAGTACTTCTCTTGTTTATTGAAAAGCTCTGAGAGCAAAATGACTTTTAGTTGAGAGCCAGTGATGAGTGAATGCTCTGAGCCATCACACTGGCATGTAATTGCCGTCTCAGCTGGAACAAAGGACTACTGTATAATATGAATTAAATAAACATACATGACAGTTTTGTGTCTGGACTGTTGCATTACATGCTGGATTATGTAACATAATTGTTGTTCCCTGACAAGCCTATGGTTTTATCTCCTGTAAAGTTAAAAACCAAATGCATCTCATCAAGGCTACCAAGAAATTACAAAGCCCTCTGTCCTAAACTTAATTTTACAGCTGTATTTCTGAGTGTTACAAAGCATTGGGCACTGCACATTGCATTGAGTCTTCTTCCAAAAATTCTAAATAATCTTAGAATTGCAAAACAAGTCACCATTTTAACAATTACAAATTAGCATTCAAGGTTTTATTTTAATAATTTTTTTTGTTTGTGTTTTTGTTCATGTGGAGTGTACACTATTAAATATTAACATGTAATTAGTAAAACATGACAGGATTTAAATGTGTTATTATGGTTCAACAGAACCAGCCCAGCCCATAAATATTATCTGGCAATGGACCCCATGAATGAAACTTTGTATGTGTCAGATACAAGCAGTAGGATAATATAAAGACTCAAGAAACTGAGTAAGCCCAAAGATCCAGCCAAAAACATGGAAGTGGTTGCAGGAACAGGGGAACAGTGCCTTTCATTTGACCAGAGCCACTGTGGTGAGGGCAACAAAGCTACAGCTGCTTCACTGAACAACCCCAGAGGTAAGACTTTTTTGCAGACTCTGAAAGATTCACCATCTTTTCAGGCAGATGTTACGGCCGGTAGTGTCCGGCGGGATGGAACGGACTCAACGCAAGGGTAGACGTCGACAGGGGTTTATTAACAGAAACCATTAAACATAGAACAAACACACGACACTACTCACACCACTTCAAATGAGGACTAGCAAATATAAGGATACAGACACCACTATAAATAGGGTAAGTAATCACAGGGAACATTGGGAACAGGTGAACAGAGGCAGGAACACATTAGGATAAGGCGGGGCTAAAACTGACACATGGCAGACGTAAACAAAAACAAACATGACAGGACAACCCCTGCTGAAAGCCCCCTAGTGGTCCTACAAAGAATCTTGCCCACCGTAACAGCAGACAAAGTCAAATCTTTTGCAGAGCTCACCACTTGCTTAGGTTAAACACCACTAGACAATTATTGTTTTATTCAACAGAGGACCATATGGAAGCAAATGATGGTCAGCAATGCATGAAATCATGGAATCAAATGAAGTTTGCGGCAAATATGGAACTGAGCTGATAAGGACTTATCTTTTGTCTTTTGTGTTTAAATCTATCTCAAAATACATTAATGGTGCTAAGACATTTAACACTTAGTATATGCCTTTGCCAGTAAAAAAAATAAAAACATTGTTAGGCTTCATTAAATTTTCAGGTGATATGTAGCCATGATAAATAGCCATAGATTATGATAGATGATTCAGTCCAGACATATATACAGACATAATATAGACAATATTCATGAAATGTAATAAATAAGTTGATATATGAAAATGAATGATTTTTAGTGTATATATACTGGAATGATATAGTTAATTCAGTTATTCAATTTTTAAATATTTATAATTTTTTACAAGAGCCTTTGGATGATTTTCCATGTGTGCAGTCCAAACATGCTTATTCTAGTAATTGTAAAACCATGTTTCTTTAGAAAAATGTTTTTGTTTTATGGTAATGGAAGGTGAAATTTGTCTACTTGTGGGAAATCTCTGAAATTACTCTTTTTATGGTGGCGATTTTTAGGCAAATCTAATCATGGCAATGCTGTATGGGGGAAAAAATGCAAAATTATTTAAATGTGGTTTTTTTTTATACTTCTACTACTGAGTTTTAGAGGCAATTATGCTTTCATGTTGCCCTTCTGTCCATTGATATCAGGTTCTTGTTTAAGTGCATGTATTTTATTTTGTAGTTTTGGTATTTCATGTTAATGTTTATTGTTAATTTGATGTGCACAGAGGCATTTTTATGTGGTTTGTACCATGTGCCTGCTAGGTATGGTGAGTGCTGGAAAGGGTTGTGGGCCACTGAGGCTAGGTCCTTGGTTTTAGACCTGTATTTCCTTACGTACACATTTTAGTACATTCCTCTTTGTGTTGTGACCTTAAAGTTATGTACACATTGAACTTGAAGCCCCTGTACTATTCTGCCATACAAAACCATATACTAGGATCATTGTATTTATCTATCTATGTTGTCTTCACATTCCATTAAACATCCTTATACTTAATGCAATGCAAAGATTTGTATTTCCTAACTGATGAAACTTAAAAACAATTATTAGAAGACCAAAAATGAGGAACTGAATGAATTGTTTTTTGGTTAGTGATGGTTCATCACGAGTCTGTCAGTCTGTGTAAGTCTATTTCTCCAAGTCAATGATATATTATTAAATGATTATTTTTAGTTAGTTGCATTTCTCTTTTTTGGCTAGACAATATGCAAGCTTTTCCATTGTACTGATTCCACTGATCACATTGTACTGATTGTACTTTTTGTGTCTGCACTTATTGTTTTTGTCTTACAGATAACACTGTCTAGGCCTTGAGCCTTTAAGCGTTATTATTTTATTTTATTTTATTTTATTTTATTTTATTTTATTTTATTTTATTTTATTTTATTTTATTTTATTTTATTTTATTATATGCCTGCTAAGCCTGGTGTTTATGAAGATTACATAATCATATGATATGCTATGCTATTACACTAGCACATTAATACTTATGGTTATGCTTGATTATCATAATTTTACATTAGGCCAAGCCTGCTACTGTTCACCATCTATATAATTTTGATAGATAACCACTAATTTTAGGCAAAGTATTGCTAATTTCAAACACAGCATTAAATATAAAATGAAGCATAATATTTTTTACCACAGTTAATTGTTAAATCAAAAGGAAATTTTTGTGGCATTTTATGAAACTGGCAATTCGGTTTATTATGTCTCCTTAAAAAAAAAGGCCAAAGGTTGTTAGAGGCACTGTCTACTGCTGTACAATTTGGACCAGTTAGAAATGACCCATGGATCTAGTTTTCACCCATGCTGCTACCCTTGGCTGCATAGTTGAAATTATTCCAGTATTCCTTATTGTAGAAAACAGAAAATGACCTATTTGTTAATTAGAAATTGTTATATGGTGCCTACAGGCAGTCATCACATCTTTCCTTTTACTTAGAGCTGTCTGTCTCTCCCTTTTTTTCTCCTGTCTACAGCAGTTTTCCAATTGGCAAATAACAGGTGAATTTTTGAAACCACATTTTATTGCAAAAGGCAGAGGGGGCAAAAAGCAATAAAAGCAGTTTTGAATCACATATTCACATATGCTTTTGCTGCCAAAGCAGCCCTGACTCATCAAGGCAGGGACTCCACTAATCCCTGAAGGTGTGCGAGTTCACACTGCACGATTTTCAAAGTGGTCAGATCACTATTGTTTTCACACTGCATGACTATCTATGGTAGCGTTCAGTTGCTGCTGTGTTCACATTGCACGATGGATCGGCGACAGGAGTTTACACACTGCATGATTTCACAATAGGAAAAATCACCAACAATTCTGTCTGGTCCGCAAACTGCATTTCACAATCAAACACACGTGAGACATAATAAGGAAATAACGCAAGATCACATGTGAGATCAGAGTTCGCGTGCGAGACTGGAAATGGAACCCAGCAAAAAATGTGCGATCCAAATGTTCTGTGCAGCTCTTGTGCGGTGTTTCCGGTCTGCAGTGGTCAGTATCTATCAAAAGTGGTCCAAGCAAGGAACAGGCCAAGGCTCATTGATGCACATGGGGAGCAAAGGCTGGCCTATGTGAGATGATCCAACAGACGAGCTATTGTTGCTCAAATTGCTGAAGAAATTAATGCTGGTTCTAAAAGAAAGGTGTCAGAATACATAGTGCATCACAGTTTGTTGAGTCTAGGGCTGCATAGCTGCAGACAGTCAGGGTGCCAATGCTGACACCTGAGAACTGCTGAAAGTGCCAACAATGGGCAAGTGATCATCAGAACTGGACCACGGAGCAATGGAAGAAGGTGACCTGGTCTGATGAATAAAATTTTCTTTTAAATCATGTGGATGGCTGGGTTTGCATGTGTCACTTTATTTTTATTTTATTTATTTATTTATTTAAGAAAAGGGGGAACAATGCATATTAATGAACATTAAGACAATGTAAATATGCCAGATTATAGCCTTAGGCTAATTTCCATCTGCAGACCCCCTGGCAGGTAGATGTTACACATGAAAAGAAAGAAAGGAAAAACTATACACAACACAATAAAACAAAGACAGACACGCTAATACAACAATCAATTTTAAAATACACAAAGGAACAGCGACAAGTTAATTAGAGAAAGAGAAAGAAAATAATTTACAGTTCATCTGTATTGCACTGAATCTAAGAGAGAAAGAAAAGTGATAATAAAAATATGGATATTGCACAGACCCATCTTACAAACTAATTAGAATGCAGTTCACATATGATCGCATGTTTGGATCTCTCTCAACCACCGTTTCAATTGTGTTTTAAAAGTAAGAAAAGTTGTACATTCCTTCACTGAAAGTGGGATGCTGTTCCAAAACCTTGAGACCTGAAATGACAGAACGTTTTGAGAAAAGGATGTACGTCTAACTGGGGGCTCACAGTCACCTCTAACAGTGGCTCGTGTTACTCGTGAACCAGAGCCACTAAGAGATTTCTGTTTGATAAACTCATTCAATGGGGGAGGAGCCAACTTGTGAATAACTTTATAAATCAGACAAGCAGATTTAAATGTTTTAAAATTTGAAAAACTTAAAAAGCTATATTTATCAAGAACATTACAGTGGTGGTAAGAAAAAGGCTTCTTATCCAGAACTTTCAATGCCCTTTTGTAGCATGATTCAGCAGATCTAATGACAGAATAACCAGCATATGACCAGCTGGTAATGCAGTACTCAATATGAGACAGAACCATTGAGTGCAGGAAAGTGAATGCTGCTCTGTCTGTCAAAGATGCTCTAATATGTTTAAAATTCCTTATATTAGAGTTTTGAGTTTTAGAGTATTAGAGTTTTGTTTTGAGCATGCTTTTGAAAGGACAGTTTTGAATCTAAATATCTAAGTATTGAATCTAAGTATTTAAATACTTCAACATTCTTGTCCTCCCAGGTATACCCTTGCTGTAGCTAATGGTGTTGTTGGTTTAGAGAAGAACATGGATACAGTCTTTTTAACATTTAAGCAAAGACAAGAATCAATTAACCAGTTCTGTAGATCATCTAGAGATTTTGAGAGTCGTTGGGCTGCTTCACATGGATTTTTTGCATATGTAAAAATAACTGTATCATCAGCATACATAATAATGTCTACATTTTTGCATACATTAGGTAATTCATTGACATACAGCGAGAACAGTAGTGGGCCCAGAATTGACCCTTGGGGGACACCTACTGAATAATCCAGGTATGGCGACTTACTATCACATACCTGCACATACTGCTTTCTATCTGTTAAGTAAGACTGTATCCATTTAACTGTGTGATCAGTAAAGTTAAATGCGGAAAGTCTGTTAAGAAGTTTGAGGTGGTTCACTGTATCAAATGCCCGTTTAAAATCCACAAAAACAGCAGCAACACAACTATTTCTTTCTAGATAAAATTTAACCTTTTCAATAAAAACACAGACAGCTGTTTCAGTTGAATGGTGAGATCGGAAGCCAAATTGCATTGGGTGTAAGGGTGGACCATCACTATTAAGATATTCTATAATTGATTTGGCCACCCATTTTTCTGCAATCTTTGAAATAACAGGTAAAATGCTAATAGGCCTATAATTAGAGGGGTCTACTTTGTTGCCAGATTTATAGATGGGAATTACTTTTGCCACCTTCCATTTCAGTGGAACAACTGCCTGTGATATTGATAAATTAACTAAATGAATGACAGGACATAGAAAACAGGTTTTAAAACGCTTCAGGAAATTAGTATCAAATCCAAATTCATCCCTTGCCTTAGAGTTTCTCAGTGCTGAGATTATATTCAACACATCTTTTTCTTCGATTCCTTTAATATCAAGCCTTGCTACAGACTGAGGTAAGACGTTACCATCTAAGTCATTGGTTAGAGGTCCATCATTACCTAAAGTTTGAGTGTTAGAAAGATTTACAAAAAGTTGTGTAATCTCATTTATAGTATTTAAAAAATATTCACTTAATCTTGTTGCAAGGACAACAGGCTCAGATACCACTTCATTATTAAATTTAAGTTCAAGGCCTTTTCCACTGTGTTTTGTTTGTTTGCCAATCAATTTGTTAATATTTTCCCAAACTAATTTACAATTTCCTTTTGCACCCTCTATCACAGTCATAAAAAGGTTTGCTTTTGCCATTCGTAGAGCTCGAGTAACCTTGTTTCTCTCTGAAGCAAATTTTAATCTATCAGTAGTTAGGCCTGATTTTAGAGCTTTTTTAAGTAATTTATCTCTATGTACCATGAGTTGTTTACATTCGCTATTAATCCAGGGCAAGGAGTAAACTCGCTTTTTGTAATTTCTCCTTTTTAGAAAGTGTGTACAAACATCTTTAACCGAGGAATATAAGAGATCACAGCATTTATCAAGGTCATTACACAGAGTCATTTCTGACCAGTCAAGGTTATTCAAGGCTGTAAATAAATATTGTTCTTGATTCTTAGATATAAAATTTTGTTTGGTTTTATGACTCTTAAGATTAAGTCGTTTCTTGGTAGGTTTTCTAGATATAAAGATTGCATTATGGTCCGGTTAAAAAATTATATTATTTAACTATTCTTTCTGGTTTGTTTGAGAACACCAAATCTATTCGAGTTTTAGAACGACGTGTTATTCTAATAGGGTCATCAATGATTTGTGTAAAGCCAAAATGATCTGTGATTTCTTTAAGCTTTTTTCTATCACTTTTGTTGTCCCAATTTACATTGAAATCTCCTAGAAGAATAACTTCCTTGTTGATATCACAATGTGTTAGAAAGGTCTTCAATTCAGTATAAAAATCTACTTTTGCCGAGGGTGTGCGATACAGACATATTACAGTAAAAGTCATTTCTGCGTTTAATGACATATTAACTCCAATAAATTCAATTAAATTTCATCTGGTACTATAATTTGTGTACATTTTATAGCATCCTTCACATACAACAAAACACCACCTCCCCTTCCCTGAAGCCTGTCCCTTCTATAGACATTATAGCCTTGTAGCATTACAGCTGCTTCTGGAGATGAGGATTTAAGCAAAGTTTCTGTTAACCCCAAAAAATCAATGTTAGAATTAATAAGAAGGTGCTCCAATTGTTCTCTTTTTGGCGTCATGCTGCGTATATTCAAGTGGCCGCCTAACAGGCCTCTAATTTTATAATGTGGGTCCCATATTGTCCTCGCTTGGTTAAGAGTTTGAAATAGCTTAATAGACCGGTGCTTTTTCAATATAGGGTTTCTATGCCTATGTATTGCTGTTGCGAGTGTTTGTTGTAGCTTAGGGGTGTGATCAGTCTGTTGCTGGATTTGAGAGGCCGCTGCTGTACCTGTTGACAGTGGCGCCCCACCGAAACCAGCACGCTCCGCCGTCCTCGCCACGTCACCCCCGCCGCAGATTTGTAGTGATCTTGAACTTGAACTTCATTAGGGCAGAGTTCAGAGCTCGCAGGTCCAGAAGTGGACGCAGCCCCTGGTCCTTTTTGGCACAATGAAATACTGCCTGTAAAAGCCTGAATCCTGATCTGGAAGAGGAACATTCTCTATGGCCCCTTTTCTCAGAAGGTAGAGAAGTTCCTCTTGGAAGAACAAAGTTTGGTTTGTGCCGACGATAATGAGCAGCACTCCCCAAATTTGAGGGGGTCTGGTAGCAAACTGGATCCTGTAGCCTTTCTTTACGGTATCTAGGACCAACTGAGAGACACTTGGCAGAAGCTTCCACGCTGCCAGGTTGTCTGGGAGAGGTGACAAACTCATGGTTCATAGATTATAGAGGAAATGGGAGCGAGAGCAGGTCCTATCAACACCCGAAACGCCATAGGCAGTGGAGTAGAGGGTAGGGAATGCCTCACTAAGGAGGGTGCCCCCAGGATCCCTAGCCCTCGGGCGTCAGGTTTCCTTCGTGGCCCGCCTGGCCAAGATGACCGATCTCCAGTCAGGTCTCACCTGACGAGCCTGGGCCCAAGACTGCTGGCCAGCCTTCCTCGATTTTGGTAGGGGGGCACAGGCTGCCACACTAGCCTTTTTCCCTGCCCTGTCAGGAGGGGGGCAGGTGAGGCTGGACGATGGCCCGGGCTTCTCGCTGCAGCGAGGGATAAAACTCTTTGTGGCCTGAAGTCAGGAAGCGGTAGTCTAGCTTCGAACAGCCAATGCTAGCTTCTTGCTCCAGCCAATCTAAATTCAATTTCCCCACGGCACACGTGATGATGTCGAGGAGCTCCTCGAATTCCACTGGTGGCAAATCTTCGGAGGAATTCCCTCCGATCTCTGAACTCTGATCTTTAGTTCTTTCTGTATATTTTCAATCAATGGAATCAATTTTATCAAGAATATTCTGGTACATTTTTCCATTCATTCTTTCTTATATTATATAAGTTTGCCAGTACCGTATGCTGAAAAAGCCCAAAACCATGATGTTCCCACCTCTAAACTTGACTGTTTATATAGTGTTTTTGGGGTGATGTGCAGTGCTATTTGTCCTCCAAACATGGTTGTGTATTATGGCATCCAAAGAGTTCAATTTCTGTCTCATCTGACCAGACTATATTCTCCCATTGTTTCACAGGCTTGTCTAAATGTTGATCAGCAAACTTTAAACAAGCTTCAACATGCTTTTTCTTCAGCAGTAGAGTCTTGCGTGGGGAGCATGCATACAGGCCATGGCGGTTGAGTGCATTACTTATAGTTTTATTTGAAACAATTGTAACTGTGCTAATTCCAGGTCTTTCTGAAGCTTTCCACAAGTGGTCCTTGGCTCTTGGACAACTCTTCTGATAATTCTTTTCACTCAGAAATATTGCAAAGAGCACCTGGTCATGGCCAATTTATAGTGAAATGATGTTCTTTCCACTCCTGGATTATGGCCCTAACAGTGCTCACTGGAAAATTCAGAAGTTTTGAAATCTTTCTGTAACCAATCCCATCAGAATGTTTTGCAGCAATAAGGTTGTGAAGGTCTTTGCTTTTAGACAATTTTTAATAGGCCATCAGTTGGGACTGAACCAGCTGATATTAATTTGCACTGACAAGGGGAAGGATTGCTTTCTAATTGCTGATTGATTTCAGGTGGTGTATTGGCTTTCTATGCCTTTTTGCACTTCCCTTTCTTCCTGTGTTAAAATTTTTTTATCCTGTGTCATTTCGCATTAATACATATAATTTATGGACATCTATGGTTTGATTTCTTTGCATGTGTGAATTACATGGGTTTCACATTTGGTGAAAATTTCATGTCAATATCACCTTTAGAAATATATTTACTGAGAAAAATGATGTTCAATATTTATTTTACCCGCTGTAGTCAAGAAGTCAAATCAAGTCAAGAAGCTTTTATTGTCATTTTAACCACATATACCTGATACAGTACATGGGGCATTGGTGGCTCAGTGGTAGGTTTCTCGCCTATCATGCAGCAGGCCCGGGTTCGATTCCCAGCCAATGCCTCAACCCCAGCCACTGGATGCAGTGCCGGTCCCAAGCCCGGAAAAATGGGAGGGTTACGTCAGGAAGGGCATCCGGTGTAAAACATTTGCCAAGTTGTTGTGCGGACCAGTTGGTCCGCTGTGGCGACCCCGAACAAAAGGGAAAAAACTTCTTCTATACCTGATACAGTACATAGTGAAATGAGACAACGTTTCTCCAGGACCCTGATGCTACATAAGACAACATAACATATAAATTAGGAGGAGTAGCAATAATGGCAGTTAAATGTAAGCATTTTTAGCATGTTATTTTAACTTTTGACCAGAAGGTGGCGCTTTGTTACATTACATCAGGGCAGGGTCCTGAAGATACCTATGAAGTAACATGTAGAACCACCTTTAGCAGCAAAAACTCGAAATACTGTAAAATAAAATGATCAATGATCATTTTAGGAGTTAACATTAAATCATTTTGGAGAAATGTTGGCCCATTGTTCTTTACAACTTTTTTTTTTCAGGTCATTGATTTTGATGGCATTTGTTTTTGTACAGCTGTCCAAAAATCTTGCAACAGCATGGGGTTGAGGTCTCAACTTGGATATTTGTTTTTTTTCTTCTTTATCCATTTAGAAGGAAATTAAGATTTGCTGGCATTCTTGGGATCATTGTCCTGTTATACGACAATTTAAAGGCCAGAAAATGTGGAAAATGTGTAAAGTCGAGTTTATTATTGTCTTGGTGACTTCAAGTTTCCCAGGTCCTGTGGTTGTAAACTAAGCAAATCATTACCTCTCACCTCTCTACCACCATGCTTGACAGTTGGTATGAGGTATTTGTAGTGATGCACTACTTTGGTTTTCATGAAGATAAAACATTTTAGGCTCACCAGTCCATAGGATATTCCAGGACTTTTGTGGTTTGTTCAGATGCACTTTTAAAGTCTAATTCATGCTGCCATTCTTTTAGAAGAGAAAACATTTTGTGTGGAATCTTTTGCAAAACATGCATTAATATTATGATTAGTAGTAGTAGTAGTAGCATATAGTAATTAAATAATTATAAAATATTAATTTTATAAATGATGACATTTTCAAATATGGTTATCCCCAATAGTAAATTGCATTTAAAGATTTTATTCCAATTCCACCTCTGCATTTGCACACTAATGTAATAACTGGAAAACAACATTAGTGTCATTCTTTGAAAGAAGTTTAAAATGGGAAATGAGCTTTCACTTTGATCTGAATTATCAGAATTAGAATCAGAATCAGAAAGAGCTTTATTGCCAAGTATGTTTGCACATACAAGGAATTTGTTTTAGTGTCACAAGCTCCAGTGCACAGAAACAACAACAACAATACAAACAACAACCAAAAATAGGATGAGAAATAAAAATACACTTATTTAATTTGGAAAATAAAGTAATTGTATGTACAGAATAGAATAGAATGAATAGAATTCAACTGTTCAAAAGGTAGATTGCTTGGGGGAAGAAACTGTTCTTGTGCCTGGCTGTCCTGGTAGTTGCTGCTCTGTAGCATCGGCCAGATGGCAAAAGGTCAAAAAGGAGATGGCCTGGATGTGAGGGGTCCAGAGTGATTTTCAGAGCCCTTTTCCTCACTCTGTATGTATACAGTTCTTTATTATCCACACCATCGAGGAAGACTGATTGCATTTGCTGTTTGATAAACTAGCTCCTTCATTAATATAAACTTTGCTGAGAGTCATGGCAAAGTTTTAATATATTCTAAATACTTACATTTTTGTTATTTCGATAATATTTACTTATTCTTTCTTAAAGTAGAAATGGCAAACTATGTTACTGTTAAAACTAAATGTTTATTCGTTGAGTAAGTGTGATTTCCTGTAACACTGTTGTGCATAAAACGAAATGCTCAACCAGAGCATATGTGCAGAGAAAGGGGAAAACCTCCACATCCTGACCTAAAAACTCACTTCATTACTCAGATTAACATCCCATACCCACATGAACAAACCCATACAAAGTACAAAGCATGCCATTTGTTCCCCATAAATGAGCTCTTTTGATCAATTCTAACTGAGAATATGGAAATGTAGTCTATAATAAGGAAACTTTAAACTTTTAAATGTGACATGAAATATTTATTTTTTATTTTGACATCCTGACAATTTAGGTATGCATATTAATTTACAAATAGTAGCCTGTTGTTTCGCTTTTCTTTGTTTTGTATTTAGGATTAAAATTCATTATGGAAAGAGAGAAAGGGAAAAAAAGTATAGCTGTATTTTGTTTAATAACTTAAGCCATTTGAGAAACAGTTATTTATCTCTCATCCAAATGTGTTGCATTTTATTAAATAATGCTGAAGACTGGGAATATGCTCAGAATTCAGACAGACCTTAAATACACAAATTATGCAAATTAGGCTTAATCATGTGATATGACAGATGATTAGAAGTCATATTTTTTTGTGTGTGCATGTGTCTGATGACAACTATTGTAACCAGAATTTAATGTCGAACAGTAATTATATAGATTGGATTTATTTATGTATTTCTTATTTCAAGGACAATAAGAAGTTCGGATTTATTTGAATTGTTTGGAATATTGTTAGTGTTTAATTGCAATTGTATGGTGGATTTAGTTTGTTGAAAGTGGCATTTGTTAAGCAGAATGAGTAGCAGAATGGGGCCTATCATAAAAGTTCTACTGTTTCCATCTGCAGGAATTACAGTGGACAAGAGTGGCTATGTGTATTTTGTGGATGGAACCACCATTCAGATGATCAATGACAGAGCTGTGCTGACCACTTTCATTTGCTCCAGAGGCCGCATGTCAACTCAACCACTCAGCTGTGACTTCCGCATGGACATCACACAGGTGTCTGCTTGTTACACATACATCACAATTTCTGAACAGGTGAAAGCTGTGTTATTTTTCTCATTATACAGCAAATGGTTATAATGAGAAAGGAACAGATACATAAAGTATACGATAATATTAAATTACATCTAAACCTGTCAAAGATATCAGTCATTGCATCAGGGGGAAATGTGAACATTGTAGTTCACATAAACTCTCAGTACCCTTAGACTGTAAATCTCAGTACACTTAGATTAACAGCAGATGCACAACAGAATGGTTCCATGTTAGCAGTAATGATTGCTTAATGAAGCCCACAGCATAATCTTTTTTGACCCTTCAGGCAGCCCCAGCAGTCTGAGGTTGTTCTATTGGTTACAGTCCAGCAGATGCACAGCCAGCTATTGAAGCATATCTAGTTGTAATGCTTGCTTTTTTTTTCTTTTTTTTTTTAACCTCTTATTATATCAAATTCAGAGCACACCACCTGCACTGTAGTCATGTGAAAGGAGAATTCAGCTCTCATTGCAGCTAATTCAGACTTCAAAGTGCTTTATAGTTTAGCAATGGTGTTCACGTTACCCATGCTAGCTTGAATAGAGATGATGTCTGACTGGTAAAGTAAAAGAATAGCTGATAAATTTTGAAAAGTCAAAAAAATAAGGATAAATCAAATGAAAAAAGGCCTGTAAGTTCAGAGCTCTGTTAGTTTGCTTTGTAATGGTGCATGGATTTGCTCTGTTAGAGTCCATGGATGTCATGTGATATATCAGTCTTCTTAAAAAGTGTCATGTTTATTCTTTTGGCAGATGTGTCTAAACTTTTGACTGGTAAAGAAATAATGATTATTTTGACTGTGTTAAATTATGTATCCTTGAAGAAATATAATCTGAGAAACATTTTGAATATTTGTTCTTAACAAATAATAATAGCAGTGTCCTTGGTACACCTTTATATTCTTGTGTATTAGAAAATGTACAGGGAGAATGAAAAGTGAGCATCCCAGGAAGCACAAAGTCTTCTACGTGTTTATCTGAGGGCCAAACGTTGGGCAGCAGTACCAAACAACATGTGATTACTTATAGTTTGCATGGCTTTATATTTATTTTTACATTCTTCCTCGCTTTGTTCAAATGTAAGATTAAGAACAAATGAGAAGAAAAAGACAGAAAAATAGAAAGTGAAGGCTGCTTTAATATGAAAGCTGCTACCTTTGCCATATGAAGTGGATATTTTTTAAGCTGTGACTGTATCGAAGGGCAGAATGTGCAGGATGAAACTTGCACAGCCCTAAACAAACACGACAGAGCCTCACAAACATATGCATGCAGCACACAGCCTGTAATCTCACCAGGGAGCCATTCTTGCAGATCCACCGGGGGAGGTAGCCTGACCTAATACAAATTTTTCTTCCCAGTTTGATAGTGATGACTAGTTAATAACACCAATGGTAGAGAATGTATGCAACAGTTGTATATTAGATTCCATGTTTTAAAGGGCTTTAATTTAAAGTGTTAGTTTATGTTCTTTTTTATTTTTTTATAGAGTTGGTAAAGTGCCACATGAATAATTATTAACAAAACACAGTGTTCTTTTTCACTGAAATGAGTTCCTTTCTAGAAGTGATTTCTTAGCTTCAAGGAATTGCTTTACTCATTTTGCACTGTAACAGGGGGCATTGTCTTGCATGAAAATTATGGTCTGATTAGGCCCAACTCCTGCAGCAGAAAACATCCCCCAAAACAATGACACTTTCATTATTTTGTGTGGACAGAGAACTGGTCCAAAGTTCAATTTTGGTGATAATAGCAAGTTCAAGTAATTTATTTGGGTCAGATGGGAAACACTATGTTCAAACTGTGAGAAGACTGAATCCAAAGTGTGTAAAGAAGTCAATGAAAGGTGGAGGAGGAAGCGTTATGCTTTTGGGATGTTTTATGGGCCTCTTATACAGCTACATGGCAGGGTGAATGCAAATATTTTTAGTACCTCCTTTGTTTTCAAGCAAAACAATGCCCGCATCACACTGCAAAATGGGAAAACAGTTCCTTGAAGCTAAGAAATCACTTCTAGAAAGGAACTAATGTCAGTGAAAAAAGATAGAAATTGAAATAATGTTATTTAGCAAAGTTATTGCTAAGAAACCAACTACAGTTACTGACCTGTGGAAGAGACTGGAAGCAGAGTGGACCAAGATCACACCAGAGCAGTATGAGAAAATATTGATGTCCTGGGGTTGCAAATGTGCTTAAGACATTCAAAGCTAGGGCCTCTACACTTCCTACTAATTTTTGACAGCTGTAAACCTCAAACATTTTAGTTGTAATCTTCTTTTGTGCTTCTTTTGTACTTCTTTTTGTGGTTAATCTTCTCAAATTTTGATCACTGTGCTTTCATAACATAAAGGTTTTTATTGAAATACCTTGATTATTTTGTAAAACATTCAAGTAGAGCAGTGGCATAACCACAGCTACTATTCCTTCACATTTTCAGCTATGAAGATTAACGATATTTCATATTTTTTCTAGAATGTATATTATGGGGGCTTATAATTACCTATCCTGTCTTAAATAGGAATCAAATAGAGTGGAAACATTAAAAAAGTGATTTGCAGAATATGGTCAATTATATTTATTAATTTAACCATAAAATTGTGGCCTCAACTGAGGTTCATATACTCCACAGGGCTGTAATCTGAACTGAAAGTCAAGAATGTATAAAATGAGCAACAGAAAGTGTGAAATTCTGAATCTTACATACTTTACTTGCAAACAAATAAGCCATTTGGACATCACTCCCTGCTCAACAAATCGGTTGTTCATTCCACTCTAGAGGCAGCTAAAGCCATCATTGTGTCATACCAAGGCCTGCTGTACATTGCTGAGACAGATGATCGAAAGATACACCGCATACAGCAAGTTAGCACCAATGGTGAGATATCTGTGGTGGCTGGATCTCCATCTGACTGTGATTGCAAAATTGACCCCAACTGTGACTGCTTTTCTGGTGAGTGGAACATTAAAACAGATGAACCTGGGGAAAACACATGAACCTTGGGTACAATAATAAACAAGTACATCCAGGGCTGTATCCAGAGCTGCTTCAAAATTTACATAATTATATAGGTAAGGAAAGTTCTCAGGAAAGTAGTCAGGGCTTATAGATGTGGTTAACTTGGATTTGATAGTGTCTCAGAAATTACACAGCTGGATGTGCTTCTGTATGCTGTCATCGGAACAGCAAATACAGAGACCAACTCCTTTTCCCAGACTGTATCTCTGACTACAAACATGGCTATCATAGACTCTAAATTCCAGGTCATATGCTCAAGTTCACCTGATTACACGTCTGGACTCCACCGCACAACACAAGCACACTCTCAAAACCGGGACTTTGTAAAGTATTCATTCAGCTCTCTTCATGCATCTGTCATTCAAAGCCTTTGTTTCAGGCTTGCTTATTTTAGTTGTGATGCTTATTTGTTTTCTTATTCCCTAATCATGGTTACTTGAATGCCTGTTTTTACAGTGATTGAACATTTGCCTGATTCTGACCTTAATTCTGACCTCTGAGTACAGCTGGTATTACCAGCATCCACCTCCAACTAAAGCCTTTAAACCTCAGAAGAAGTCAGAATTCCCTTGGAATTCTAAGAATATCAGGAAGTGTTCAGTAAACTCAGTCAGTGCCCTACCACCTCATCATCTATAAGACTCTGCCATAGAACTCATGCCAAGGACCATGCCCCCCAGGAATCTTTATCATTTGTGATAGTGCTTTGAAACGTTGGTCAGAGACTATATCACCTCTTTGTTACCTGATACTCTGAACCAATTACAGTATACATATCATCCCAATAACTGATTAATTGATGCCATCATGCACCTCCTACCCATAGTCCTGAGACATGTAAATGTTAAATGCTAAAAACTCACCACCGAGTTGGAGAACCTGGGGTGTAGCCTGTCCCTGTATCAGTGGATCTCCAACTCTGTGCCTGGCAAACCACATGCACTATGGATGGGAAGACAAGTCTCACCTCCCTCACCCTCAACATGAGTCCCCCCAGGATTGTGTTCTGAGCCCCCTGCTGTATTCATTGGACATTTATTACTTTGTAGCTATTTCCAACTCTACAACCATTGTCAAGTTTGCTGACGACACTACTGTGTTGGGCTTGGTTTTGCTAATAATGAAAAGGCCAATTTTATGAAAGATTAAAAGCCAAGTGAACTGGTGCTAAGAAAATATACCCCTTCTCAGTGTCAGCAAGAGAAATTAGTTGATAGTGGACTTCAGCACAAAGAAGTAGAGGAGCCAGCACCCCTTTAAACTACCATCCCCTTCAGACCCCCAGTGGAAATAATGGACAGATTTTGGCACCTTGCTCTGTATTGGCTTCACACCTCACAGTATCTGTCATGGTCCTGTCATATTAGTGCCTTGGTAAAGAAGGCTTCTCAGTGTCTTCACCACCTTAGATACTTAAAAGGGCTTCTAAGATACTAAGGAAATAGATACTTGGTTCTGTATCTGTGCCAATGATAGCATTTTGAGGATTTTCATCATATCCCAGTTTGGGAACAGAACCAAGCAGGATAGGTGGTCTCTCCAGAGCGTGGTCCACTAAATTCTGTTTTTAGGTAACATAACAGTCTTAAAAATCACATCACTTCATGTCGTCCTGTGGTTTGATGTGTGTTTTTCATCATATTCACAGACAACAATAACCTCAAAGATCTGCTAACCACTAAATTTTGCTACTCTGCACTCATTTCACATTCACCATCTCCTTCTGACCAGGCTCCAAGGATGAAGCAGATGCTCTGTCCTGCATGTATATACTGTCCTGCATGTACTATACCATGAACAATAAACCAGGTAGGAATATCACTCTCAATGTCTGCAATCAATATCCAATAAATAACACAAAATATAATGTGAAAGTAACTCAAGAGCCTCTTAAGGCAAATAATGGAATGTACGTAAATGGCCCAGTCAGCTGAACTCAACTTAAGTGAGCATGCTTTCAATTACTTAAGACAAAACTGGTAAGGTAAAAACACCAACAAACAAGCAGCAACAAACAAGGCAGTTGCAGTAAAGGACTTGCAAAGCATCTCACTGGAGGAAACTCAGCATTAGAAGATGTACATGAGTTTGAGTCTCAAGTAGTCAATGAAGGAAAAGGATTTGCATTCAAATATTAGAAGTAATCCATATGCTAAAAATTTGAATTAAACCTAAATGACTGCACTGCAACCACATCTTGATTGCTGACTATGAAGCATGGACTCACTAGACCTCTGATGTGTGCTTGCTGTAGTATCTGGCATAAAGCTGTGTTATTGCTGTAGTATCAGGTTGCGAGTTGGTACACATTATCCTGCTCAAAAAGGCCACTGCCATTAGGGAATACTGTTGCAATGTTTATCTACAACAATGAGTAGGTAGGTGGCATGTTTCAAAATAACAGTCATGTGAATGAAAGAACCCAAATTTTCCCAGCAGAACATTTCGAGCATGTGAAAACCCATCTCTACCCCTAATTAGGGATGCAATCAGAAATACCCGGTCTTCCATATAATGTAAAAGAAAACGTGATTTTTCAGACTAGGCCACCTTTTTCTATTGCATGATGGTTCTTTTCTGATGGTCATGTGCTTTCAGTGGTGGACAGGGGTCAACATGGGCACTCTGACTGGTCTGTGGCAACATAGACCTTGGACCACTTTTGGTAGGTACTAACCACTGCATACTGGTTACACCCCCAAAAAAACAAGTCTCATCCAGTCACCTAGCCTTCAAAATTTAGTCTTTTACACTGATCCATAGGCTTGCAACTTTTCACTGTTACCAACACATCAACTTTGACTGTTCACTTGCTGCATAATATCACGTTGGATTTCATGTTATGATTGCTTGGTGTATATATAGAAAGTGAAAAGTTTTGCTTAAAAAAATAATGTAGTAGATTTTTCTATATAGCCTTTGTTAACTTATCAAAATGACAGTATACTAGGAATAGGGATGTGCTGATTGACATATTTGGATACTACCATAAAAACTTCTGCTCTCCCTGACCCAACCAAAAACATCTAAACCAGTAGGGCAGAACAATGACTGTTTTCCCCGCAGGTGTTTAGTATATTTCTCATGCAAAGCAGAAATTGTGATAAATTTCTATTTAAAAAAACAAAACAAAAAAACCCCTTTTTTACCATGAATGAATCGTTAGCTTTACACAATTTTGCCACAGGTGATGGCAGCTATGCCTGTGATGCCCACTTAAAAGCACCCTTTTCATTAGCAGTTGCACCTAATGGCACACTCTACATTGCTGACCTGGGAAATATCTGGATCCGCTCCATTAGCACCAACCGGCCGCAGCAAACTGCAGCTGGAATGTATGAGATCATCTCACCAGTGGACCAGGAGCTTTACTTATTCAGCCACAATGGCACACACCTTCACACCAAACATCTGATCACTGGTGATTTCCTGTACAACTTCACCTATTCAGCTGATTGGCACCTAAAGGCTGTGGTCAGTAGGGATGGCAGCACATTCCATGTGCAGTGTGATTCCAAAGGTATACCCCTTTGGCTAGTGGCACCCAGAGGAAAAGGGTGTACTGGTTTACCCTCAGCAACAGCCACTTCCTCAAGAGAGTCTCTGCTCAAGGCCATGGCATCACCCAGCTCACTTACCATGGCAATACCGGTCTCCTAGCAACAAAGACTGATGAAAATGGATGGGTCAGTGTATATGAGTAAGGTTCACCTTTTTACATAATAATTCCATTTTGTGTTTTAGTATTGCCCATATTTAGAGAAGTTGTCTTTAAAAGATAGTGTAAGTTATCAGTGCCACCTTTTGTTATCTTTAGCTTAAATTACTTCAAGCCTGTCAGAAACCTTGCTGCAGTTTACAGTGGTACTACCTGCTTTTGAGTTATGATTGCCAGCCATTCCAACAGAAATTCAGCTCAAACTTTTGGGAAAATGTGTCTTATTAAACAATAAGTGTCCACAGTCCTTGATGAAGAGTTTTCATTTGCCATTTTGTGTTACATAAATAATATCTGTGCTGGAATGACTTTGCTGAGAAAGACTTTTTGTACGTTCAAGTACAACAGTGAAGGGCACGTCATCAAAGCCACCTTTCCGACTCCAGAAGTCATCAGTTTCCAGAACAACATGGAGTCACAACAAGTCAGACAACAAGTCAGTCCATGTAGAAGTAGAAAGTTCCAACTCTGAGAACTTTATCATCACTAACTTATCTTCCTCTGACACCATTTTCACATTTTGCCAGGGTATGACAGCCATAAGGTGTCATGTATAATTTTATTGTTGACTTCTCAAATCTATATTATATATATATTTTTTGTCCCTTGTGAGTGTAGATGTGTACATATATGTACTCTGTCATAGTACCCCACAATATCTTTATTGCTCATCTAATTCATACAAAAAAGCAATCAACACGTCAAAACTTATTATAATAACAAAATAGTACATTTTATACTAGTACAAGCTACTTATCACAGGAAATTTTATATGAATAATGTGTATGGCATTTAGCAGGACTTTGCACTTTTGGTATTTCATTGTTGGTAAAATCAATAACTAATTAAACATTTATTTATGTGCATTTATTACTTATTTCTGATTTCACTTCTGCATCATGACATTCCATTGTCAAGTTCATTAGCCAGCATGAGTGGCTTTTTTAATTACAAAAATTTTGTGGTAAGATATGCCCTTTCTTTATGCTATTTCAGCAACTTGCTAGTACATTTAGTACTTGGCTCAGTGGTCCAGGTAGAACTGTTTAAGGCAATTCCCAATTGTTGTATCTCATGTCAATTGCCACTTGTTGTTTGTAGTTGTTTGTGAATAGGGATGTACATCATTTTTAGCAATATTATGTTGTGCTACCATGCACCAAAAAGAAGCTATAAGGAAATCTATTTAACAATAGCTATAGGGAGCAAAATGTGCTTATTACATGCCCAGAGTCTGAACATTTAATATTTTGTCACCAGTAGTTGCTGTTGTCTTGCAATGCTGATTAGTTTCAATCACATCACATGCAAGAATAGCTAAATGCAATGTATGATCAAACAAGAAATGTTGTGCCATCATCTTCTTAATTAGTGATGTCATTGTGACATAACTGAAATATTATGAAGATATAAACTACACGTTGTGTGGTGGTGTTTGTGTTATTTGGGTACCATTTTTGAAAAAACTAGACTTAAAAAAGAAAAAGATTAATTTTGATCATGCTTTTTGACTTCTCTGTATATGTCATGAAAAACCGCTGAAAAAAGACCCCCCCATAGTCAGTAACCAGTTGTAATACTCACTCTTGTGACCACATGTTTACTTTAAATTTCACTTAAAAAGTTTTAGTGAACAATTTATAGCATTAATTGATGATTATAATAACAATAATGTTTCAAGATGAATAACTTCTAACAAGAAGTAATCTGCTGAAATTTTATAGGTGTTATATAAATAATGATAGTCTCCAATTTTACATTGCATATACATACATACTGAATATTAATTCTTTGCTGAACTATCTGTGAGAACATTTTGCAGAGGTGTGAAGCAACAGACTTCACAAACTAAAAGCAAGCTCAACAGGAAACATTTTTTCATACATTTCTGGCAGCACAATGTTTGTAGTACTTTCTTTTTCAACCATGAAAATGTGATTTTGCTTTGTGAAAATAGATAGAGAAAACCAGAAGCGTCTTTGCCAAACAGAAGCAACACCTTAACCCTGTTCATGTTTTGCACAAACCTTTTCACACGTTAACCACTCCTTTTGCAGATCATGCACAGAACATGTACAATGTGAACGTCAATGGCTCTTTCCATGTGACTTTCCCCAATGTCATGGATGTGACACTTGCTACTGTTGTCAGCTGGGATGGTCAACCCAACAATGAGCATGTGCAACATAACACTTCCCAGAAAGCAAAGTTCAAGTCTGATTGAATGGAGACAGACAGCAAGAGCATTCAAAGACCAACCACACAACCTACGAATGCAAGTTGCGAGTATGCATCATCAAAAAACCTGTCAAAAGGGGCTTATCAGTGATTCATCAGCATTCTATACTACAGACCATCCTATCACTCAGTGAAAGGCATTATTTCAATATTTATGTCCCATTTGTGAGTGGATATTAACTGACAAGTGACAGAAAAGGTCACAAACTTCATCAGTGATTTTCCATTTGATGGTATGGAATAAATAACACGTCAGCTAGTTCAGCTTGTGGTGAATGGAAAGAATGAGTGAATGGAACATACAAAAATACCTTTTTTTCTATTTATGCTTTTGTTTGTTATGATACCTGCTTTTAGATAGTAACATCAATCTATACAGTCTCTATGGTTTTGTCCCTCACCCTTTTGTTGTGTTTATTATCAGGTTCATAACAGAAATCTGATGTCCATAGCAGCCAATTCCAAAATTTGGAAAATGAAAATGGTAGGGTGGTGTCTAGAACATGGGCCAATAGCAAAATCTGGAGCTTCTCATTCTTGGAGAAGGTACCATGATTTTTCCTCCTTTGTCAATGTTAGAGGTTAAAGCATTTTATCATACTGTACAGATGTTATGTGGGTGTTTTCTTTTTATAGTCTATAGTATGATAATTAACAGTTGATAAGTCATTTGATAGAGTGCAAACCATCAGCATTATTCTATAATAAATCCCTGTGAAAAACATTAAAATGGAAAAAAAAAACTTTTTGCCTCTAAAGAACCATTGATTAATCATTTACTATTTCTGTCAAGAGCCAGTTATTCATATTTGTGGAAGTTTTTAGAAGCAGAACTTTATCCTCCATATCTAACAACAAACAACAAATCTAACAATAAACCAACCACAGAAGGAAATTAATTTTCCTATATTCCTAACATTTATTTTCCTATATTCCTATGTTGTGTCTTTCATTTGTCTGTAGTCTGTTATGCTCCAGTTACATAGCCAACGCAGAAACATTTTGGAAATTGACCAAACAGATCAGTTTCTGGCCATTTTCAGGAATGATTAAAACTATCCATGTTATGCCTTATGGCTTTGTATGCACAATCAGATACAGGAAAATAGGTGTGTGTTCCTTTATTTAGGCAAAGCATTCATATACACTGAGAAAATACCAAATAAAATACATTTATTTTGCATGTTTGTTGCTTCAATGCATGTTGATTAATTGGGACTCCAGATAACATGAATTTATTTATTTTTTCCCCATAATATCCATTATGAAAACACTAGTCACACCAGGTTGTAATAGCATCTTTATTATAAAAAAATTCTAACACATTTGCCTTGTTACAAGCAAAGCCAGAGTGCCCCAAATCATCTGTACTCTCTCTGAGAAAAATTACTTGCCTAACATTTAAGTGAATAGCCTATTATAATTAATTGGCCATTGAAATGGCATGACCTCTTTTGTACCATTACAGCACTGTATTGAAATATATGCCCGTAATATATGCATTGTTATCCAGAGGACCTTGTTTTAATTCTCAAAATCTTTGTTGCCTTCATTTGCACATCACACCAAATTGTATTACCTGTCCCCTGTGTCATTATGATTTAAGTGTCCATACCTCTTAATAATTTGAGAAGAAATATCAGACAAATCATTGCTGTCTTGTAGCACCTAACTTTATTAAGAACAGGGTGGGATCAGTTCATACTGTATTCAGCAGTATCTAAACTGGCGTTTCACAATAGTGTGTGGATGTATATGTACATCTTTGACTACAACTCTAATGTGCTCCTTATAAGTGTCCAGTAGCGCTATGATGGCCTCAGCAGACATGTTCTATGCAGATCTTGCTAATCCCACCAGAGTAATGCATATGTATAACCACAGAAGTTCAGAAGTCACCTCCCTCTATTATGACCTTCAAGGTCACATCATCACCATGAAGCTAAGCAGCGGTGAGGAATATTATGTGGCTTGTGACAATACTGGAACTCCCAGGGCTATCTTCAGTAGTCAAGGAGAAATTATCAAGGAGGACCAGTACACTCCCTGTGTGGACATTTATCAAGACTCTAACCCATCATTCCACTTCATTATTGGATTCCATGGTGGACTTTATGATCCCTTTACAAACCTGATTCATTTTGGACGAAGAGACTGTGATGTGGTAGCAGGTAGATGGACAACACCAGACTACAACTTGTGGACAGAGCTCAGTGCCAACCCAAAGCCATTCAATCTCTACACATTTAAAAACAATATCTCCCAGTGGGAGATATTGAGGAGTTCACTCAATTCACTTCAGGTAAAGTAGAATTTCTAAAATTTCTAAAATATCATACTGACCTATATTATTTATAGTAGTCACTAGTGCTATAAGTGAATAATAAACTGACTTTGTATTGTTGAATTTTCTGTGTCTCTATGAGCAGATATTTGCAGCTGCCTACAGCTGTTCAGATTTCAGCTCCATAATGTTGTGTCTGGCTTTCCTAAACCTAACGTTGAAGGCAAGGAACAGACTTATGAAATGATGAAGACCCAGACTAAAAGGGACACAAGTGACATAAGCACTTGGTGTGCGTGTATATATATATATATATATATATATATATATATATATATATATAGTGGTGTGAAAAAGTGTTGGCCTGTGTTCCTGATTTCTTATTTTTTTGCATGTTTGTCACACTTTAATGTTTCAGATAATCAAACACATTTTAAATATTAGTCAAAGATAACACAAGTAAACACATCATGCAGTTTTTAAATGAAAGTTTTTATTATTAAGGGAAAACAAAATCCAAAACTACATGGCCCTGTATGAAAAAGAATTTGCCCCCTAAGCCTAATAACTGGTTGGTCCACCCTTAGAAGCAACAACTGCAATCAAGCGTTTTTGATAACTTGCAATGAGTCCGTTACAGCGCTGTGGAGGAATTTTGGCCCACTCATCTTTGCAGAATTGTTGTAATTCAGCCACATTGGAGGGCTTTCGAGCATGAACCACCTTTTTAAAATCATGCCACAGCATCTCAATTGGATTGAGGTCAGGACTTTGACTAGGCCACTCCAAAGTCTTCATTTTGTTTTTCTTCAGCCATTCAGAGGTGGACTTGCTGGTGTGTTTTGGATCATTGTCCTGCTGCAGAACCCAAGTTCGCTTCAGCTTGAGGTCACAAACAGATGGCCGGACATTCTCCTTCAGGATTTTTTGGTAGACAGCAGAATTCATGGTTCCATTTATCACAGCAAGTCTTCCAGGTCCTGAAGAAGCAAAACAGCCCTAGACCATCACACTACCACCACCATATTTTACTGTTGGTATGATCTTTTTCTGAAATGCGGTGTTACTTTTACACCAGACGTAATGGGACACAGACCTTCCAAAAAGTTCAATTTTTGTCTCGTCAGTCCACAGACTATATTCCCAAAAGTCTTGGGGATCATCAAGATGTTTTCTGGCAAAACTGAGATGAGCCTTTATGTTCTTCTTGCTCAGCAGTGGTTTTCAACTTGGAACTGTGCCATGCAAACCATTTTTGCATTTTTTGTCTCTTTCTTATGGTGGAGTCATGAACACTTACCTTACCTGAGGCAAGTGAGGCCTGCAGTTCTTTGGATGTTGTTGTGGGGTCTTTTGTGACCTCCTGGATGAGTTGTCGCTGCGCTCTTGTGGTCATTTTGGTCGGCCGGCCACTCCTGGGAAGGTTCTCCACTGTTCCATGTTTTCGTCATTTGTAGATAATGGCTCTCACTGTGGTTCGTGGCAGTCCCAAAGCTTTAGAAATGGCTTTATAACCTTTTCCAGACTGATAGATCTCAATTACTTTCTTTCTCATTTGTTTTTGAATTTCTTTGGATCTCGGCATGATGTCTAGCTTTTGAGGATCTTTTGGTCTACTTCACTTTGTCAGGCTGGTCCTATTTAAGTGAATTCTTGATTGCGAACAGGTGTGGCAGTAATCAGGCCTGGGTGTGGCTAGAGAAATTGAACTCAGGTGTGATAAACCACAGTTAAGTTATGTTTTAAGACGGGTGGCAAAGATTTTTTCACACAGGGCCATGAAGTTTTGGATTTTGTTTTCCCTTAATAATAAAAACCTTCATTTAAAAACTGCATGATGTGTTTACTTGTGTTATCTTTGACTAATATTTAAATGTGTTTGATTATCTGAAACATTAAAGTGTGACAAACATGCAAAAAAATAAAAATCAGGAAGGGGGCCAACACTTTTTTACACCACTGTATATGAAGCATGGTGGAGGTCCTTGCAAGTTTGGGGCATACATATCTTCATGTATACAGGAAGATACTTATCCTTGATGCAGTACCATTAGAGAGGCATCTGATAGGCCCCAAATTTATTCTCCAGCAGGATAACAACATCCTTGGCCAAACACTGCATCTACGGTTCTCAACAATGCCTGTTCCTTTGTGCTCCTTCAAAATAGTTTGAACAGCACATCTTGAAACCCAGGTCAGTTTTGAAACCTTTGCCAGGTAGAGACCTTGCTGATGGGCATAAAATTCTCCTAATCAATGGAGTTGCTTCAGCTGACATCATTGGTGTTGCTAGTAAGGATATTCAGTGTCTGGCCACTATTATTCATGGTGCTGTCTACCTGGAAGGCTTGCATTACACTATAGATGGACAAAACACACACCACTTCATCAGGCTCAGGCAACTGGAGGAGGACCTTATTGTAATAAGCGGTACAGGGGGATGTGTCCTAGAGAATGGTGTCAATGTCACTGTGACAGATGACATCAATGGTGGGTGGCAAGACCAGGTGTCTGGCCGACATTCAACTCCAGATCGGGATGGTAGGCCTGAACATGCGTTATGGTGCCTTAGCCAGTGAAGCCAGAGAATATGTGTTGAAGCTGGTAAAGGAGAGCGCAGTGGAGCAGGCTTGGGCACGGGAACAAAGCAACCTTCTTAGTAAAGAGGGTGGAAGCCAAACTTGGACTGAATCTGAGAAGCAGCAACTGCTTTCTAATGGGAAGATGTCCGGTTATGATGGCTATTTTGTACTGTCAGTAGAACAGCATGCTGAGCTAGCTGACTGTGCTAACATTCATTTAATAAATAAAGAGAACCCATTGAAACATATGATACATAACTTTATTTTATCTTATCTTTTGTTATTGTTTATAATTATAATTATTAAATATAAATAATAATTTGCAACTTAAAGGACATCATCATTATGGCACTGAAAGCTAATCTAGCCATGGGGGTCACAGTCCAGTGACTTCTGTGCCGGTCCCAAGCCCGGATAAATAGAGAGGGTTGCGTCAGGAAGGGCATCCGGCGTAAAACGTTGCCAAATTTAACCATGCGAATCGTCAGTACCCTGAATTTCATACCGGATCGGTCGAGGCCCGGGTTAACAACGACCGCCATCGGCGCCGTTGACCTACAGGGCGCCGGTGGAAATTGGGCTACTGTTGGTCGAAGAAGTAGAGGAGGGAGGAGAGTGCACAGACAGAGAGAGAAGAGGAAAGGTAAGAGTGTAGGACTGAGAATAGGAACTCTGAATGTTGGTACTATGACAGGGAAAGGTAGAGAGCTGGCTGATATGATGGAGAGAAGGAAGGTGGATATACTGTGTGTACAGGAGACCAGGTGGAAGGGTAGCAAGGCTCGTAGTATAGGAGCAGGATTCAAGCTGTTTTATTATGGTGTGGATAGTAAGAGAAATGGGGTAGGTGTGGTCCTGAAGGAGGAGTTTGTGAGGAATGTTCTGGAGGTGAAGAGAGTGTCAGACAGGGTGATGAGTCTGAAGTTAGAGATTGAAGGCGTGATGTTGAATGTTGTTAGTGGTTATGCCCCACAGGTAGGTTGTGAGTTGGAGGAGAAAGAGAGATTCTGGAGTGAATTAGATGAGGTGATGGAGAGTATTCCCACGGGTGAGAGAGTGGTGATAGGAGCGGATTTTAATGGACATGTTGGTGAGGGGAACACAGGTGATGAGGAGGTGATGGGCAAGTTTGGAGTTAAGGAAAGGAACCTTGAAGGACAGATGGTAGTGGACTTTGCTAAGAGGATGGACATGGCTGTGGTTAACACATATTTTCAGAAGAGGGAGGAGCATAGAGTGACTTACAAGAGTGGAGGTAGGAGAACACAGGTAGACTACATCCTATGTAGAAGAGGCAATCTGAAAGAGATTAGTGACTGTAAAGTGGTAGTGGGAGAGAGTGTAGCCAGACAGCATAGGATGGTGGTGTGTAGGATGACTTTGATGGTCTGTAAGAAGAAGAGGTCAAAGATAGAGATAGAGAAGAAAACCAAGTGGTGGAAGCTGAAAAAGGAGGAATGTTGTGAGGAATTTAGACAGAAGTTGAGGCAGGCTCTGGGTGGGCAGGTAGTGCTGCCAGATGACTGGGAAACTACAGCAGAAGTGATCAGGGAGACAGGGAGAAAGGTGCTGGGTGTGTCATCTGGAAGGAGGAAAGAAGATAAGGAGACTTGGTGGTGGAATGAGGAAGTTCAGGATAGTATCCAGAGGAAGAGGTTAGCCAAGAAGAAGTGGGACATGGACAGGACTGAAGAGAATAGACAGGAATACAAGGAGTTACAGCGCAGAGTGAAGAGGGAGGTGTCTAAGGCCAAGCAGAAGGCATATGACGAGTTGTACACTAGGTTAGACACTAGAGAAGGAGAGAAGGACTTGTACAGGTTAGCTAGGCAGAGGGATCGAGATGGGAAGGATGTGCAGCAAGTTAGAGTTATTAAGGATAGAGATGGAAGGGTGCTCACAAGTGAGGAGAGTGTACAGAGGAGATGGAAGGAGTACTTTGAGGAGCTGATGAATGAGGAAAATGAGAGGGAAAAAAGAGTAGAAGGGGTGAACTCTGTGGAACAGAAAGTAGATAAGATTAGAAAGGATGAAGTCAGGAAGGCTTTGAAGAGGATGAAAAGTGGAAAGGCAGTCGGTCCTGATGACATCCCGGTGGAGGTCTGGAAGTGTCTGGGAGAGGCAGCAGTGGAATTTTTAGCTAGTTTGTTCAACAGGGTTTTAGAGAGTGAGAGGATGCCTGAGGAATGGAGAAGAAGTGTGTTAGTGCCGATCTTTAAGAATAAGGGTGACGTGCAGAGTTGCAGTAACTATAGGGGGATAAAGTTGATGAGCCATACAATGAAGCTATGGGAAAGAGTAGTGGAAGCTAGGTTAAGGAAGGTAGTGGAAATTTGTGAGCAGCAGTATGGCTTCATGCCCAGAAAGAGCACAACAGATGCAATTTTTGCTCTGAGGATTTTGATGGAGAAGTATAGGGATGGTCAGAGGGAGTTGCACTGTGTGTTTGTAGACCTGGAGAAAGCGTATGACAGGGTGCCAAGAGAAGAGCTGTGGTACTGTATGAGGAAGTCAGGAGTAGCAGAGAAGTATGTCAGAGTGGTGCAGGACATGTATGAGAGGAGCAGGACAGTGGTGAGGTGTGCTGTAGGTCAGACAGAGGAGTTCAATGTGGAGGTGGGACTGCATCAGGGATCGGCTCTGAGCCCCTTCCTGTTTGCTATAGTGATGGACCAGTTGTCAGAGGAGGTCAGACAGGAGTCTCCTTGGACAATGATGTTTGCAGATGACATTGTTATCTGTAGTGAGAGCAGGGAGCAGGTGGAGGAAAACCTGGAGAGGTGGAGGTTTGCGCTGGAGAGAAGAGGAATGAAAGTCAGTCGTAGTAAGACTGAGTACATGTGTGTGAATGAAAGGGAGGGAAGTGGAACAGTAAGGTTACAGGGTGAAGAGGTGAAGAAGGTACAGGAGTTTAAGTACTTGGGGTCAACAGTCCAGAGTAATGGAGAGTGTGGGAAAGAGGTAAAGAAGCGAGTGCAGGCAGGTTGGAATGGCTGGAGAAAGGTGTCGGGAGTTCTGTGTGATAGGAAAATATCAGCGAGAATCAAGGGGAAGGTGTACAGGACAGTGGTGAGACCGGCCATGCTGTATGGTTTAGAGACAGTGTCACTGAGGAAGAGACAGGAGTCAGAGCTAGAGGTAGCAGAGCTGAAGATGTTGAGGTTCTCTTTGGGAGTGACAAGATTGGACAGGATTAGGAATAAGTACATCAGAGGGACAGCTCATGTTGGACGTTTGGGGGACAAAGTTAGGGAGGCCAGATTAAGATGGTTTGGACATGTTCAGAGGAGGGAGAGTGAGTATATTGGCAGGAGAATGTTGGACATGGAGCTGCCAGGCAGGAGGCAAAGAGGAAGGCCAAAGAGGAGGTATATGGATGGAATTAATGAGGATATGAAGCTAGTGGGTGCAAGTGTTGAGGATGCAGAAGATAGGGATAGGTGGAGAGAGATGATTCGCTGTGGCGACCCCTGAAGGGAAAAGCCGAAAGAAGAAGAAGATTATGGCACTGAAAGCTGAGGTGTTTTTCAGCTATTATATGCAGTTCCTCAGTAAGAACATGACTTATAGCTATCTAGCTATAGATAAGTTAGGTACTTAGTTATTTGATATAGATTTTAGATGAGAAATGCATGGTAAATAGCAAGCTAAGCCTGTTAAATTATTAATTAGCAAGCCAACATTTGATTTGATCAAATCTGATTTGATGACAATTAGCTAGTTACTGGAGATGACATGGCTCCTAATTGTCTACAGCTACTTCTGTTGGCTTGGAAAGGTGTCTCATTGAGCAATGTTGTTACGGGAGGTAGGCCCTGTGTTGGGCCATTAGGGGGAGTTTCTGGCAGGGGTTGTGTGATGTCATGTTTAGTCAGTGCTTGTCATGCTTTGTTTTAGCCCCGCCTGTTCCTATTGTTCTCCAATTGTTGTTCACCTGTTCCTAATGTCTGTCATGATTATGTCTTGTATTTATAGAGGCCTTTTGCCAGGGTTCGGGGCTGGTCGTCGTCTTTGTGTAGCGTCTTTGTGTGGTGTCAGTCTTGTGCTTATGTTTGTTTGTTTTCAGTTAATAAAACCCCTGTCTTTTGTCTATCTGCGCGCTGGGTCTGTTACTTCATGCCATGGACACCGGAAAACGTGACAAATGTGTAGTAAAAGCAAGTTTTTATGAACACTTACCCAATTTAGATACCCAACAGCACAACAGACAGACTCATGCTATGTATCTGCAACAAGTAGGTCCAACTGATATCAGAATGGCATGTTTCACAAAGGGATTTGGACTGAAATTTGAACTGGCCTTTGATATGTGCATACAATTTTCCCCTAAATTCAGCTACCCCGAACACAGCACAGACTGAATAATCATGATACCCCCCAGCCCCTATCCACCCACAATATTTAAAATCTTTCTCACTGAATTCACATTTACATTCTCACATTCATCTCTTAGAGAAACACCTCATGCAGTAAAAAAGACAAGTAAAAATTAATCACTGCAGGAGGAAATGAATGACACATTTATGTGGGTATGAGACAGCCCACCTGCACATCACAGAGTACTTTAATGTGGTCCCAATACACTGACTGCAGATTTCCTTCATTTACATATTTGCTATTTACATAAAACCTACTTATGAATATTCATATTACATTTATGTATTGGTACATACCTGGAGACACTGCTATTAAGCTCTAGAGCAGAGACCATTTCTCTGACACAAGTCTTCAAGTCCCCTTAAGGCCAACTGTAGTCGATCAGCCAAAGCATGTTTGCTTCTTTAGTATAATTTTATTCATTGTGTTGCTGCCACATGTGAAATATTAATTTAAAATCTTTTTCCCTTTTTTAATGTGAAATTACAATTTTAGGGAACAATGAGAAAAATAAAACATAAATTACAGCCTTTAATAATTGGAGATGTGTGTGTTCAGAATTAACCAATCACATTCAGTCGCATGATTAAAAGCAATAATCATATAGCTGTTAGCAATTAATTTTTCTGAATAACCATAAATAAAATAAACTCTCTGTGTAGTATTTTCTTCATATCTTGTTGGTTTGATTCTGATCTGACTTGATCTGATTGCTGAAGCCATGGTCTGCAAAGAATTTACAAAGCATGTGTGGTATCTCATTTGTTAGAAGGTACTGATCAGGAGAGGAGTATAAAAAAGGCCATAATCAACAAGCAGACAAAATTGTTTGAGAATAAGACGTCCCTCCAAAATGTACAGGATCAAAACATAAATTACCAGGGAGGCTGCGTAGAGATTCCAAATTCGATTAAATTACTTGAAACCAAGTGAAAAAATATTGCAATTCCAAAAGTTATAATAATTCAGTAGTTCCAAAAGGTAGGCTTGGCAAAAAAAAAGACACCAGATGAATACCATACCCAGAGTGCAGCATGATGGTGGCAGTATCATGATGTAGGGCTGTTTTTCTTCAGCCATACCTAGGGTTTTCCCCTGGGATGGAGGGAATCATAAATAGCTACAAATACCAGTTGATTTTAGTGAACAACCTTCAGATATCTAGTAAGCTGAAGCGTTCCATCTTTCAGCATAACAATGACCCAAGCATAGATCCAAATCAGCAAAGGGAAAAGAGTAAAAAAATATTGCCAAGTGAAGATGTGCTGTGCTGGTAGACTCTTACCCGAAAATTCTGAGTAATGTAGTACAATCAAAATGTCCTTCAACAAAGTATTAGTTTAGGGGTGTACACATGTATACTATACTATTGTAATTTTTATATTTTCCCATTTTTACCTAACAAATTCACATTGTTTTTTTACTATTTTATCACACTGAGGTTAGAAAGAATTCCGAAATGCAAGATAAAGATAGATTGCTTTTTGGACTCTATAGCCACGGATGGGTCACAAGGTTATGTCCCTGTCCACTGTCAAAAACTCCTACAATAGGCACATAAGTATTAGGGAATACTTGGACCACAGCCTGGTGCAGGTCTACAATTTTGTTTCTGGTGTCCTTTGACAGCTCTTTGGTCTTGGCCATAGTGGAGTTTGGAGTCTGACTGTTTGAGGTTGTGGACAGGTGTCTTTTATACTGATAACAAGTTCAAACAGGTGCCATTCATACAGGTAACGAGTGGAGGACAGAGGAGCCTCTTAAAGAAGTAGTTACAGGTCTGTGAGAGCCAGAAATCTTGCTCTTTTGTAGGTGACCAAATACTTACTTTCCACCATAACTTGCAAATAAATTCTTTAAAAATCAGACAATGTGATTTTCTGGATTTTTTTTTCCTCATTCTGTCTCTCATAGTTGACGTGTATCTATGATGAAAATTACAGGCCTCTCTCATCTTTTTAAGTGGGAGAACTTGCACAATTGGTGGCTGACTAAATACTTTTTTGCCCCACTGTACATATACTGGTTTCCCACCAATTTAGAGAACAATTAAATATCTTACCTGTTCGGCAAGAACAAAGCTAAATAATAATAAATAATATTCGACTAACTCTTTTAATCCTGTTTGACTCTGGCTTCTGTTGTTCTCATGTAGCCAGACTTCTTTTGCTTTTCTGTGTTTCAGCTTTAAAGTCACTGATAGACGTAAAGGCCAAAAGCCATGAATATCCATGAGCATGAGAAAAAACTGAAAATGGGCCATTTTCATTCCATGCAATATAATGCTAATTTCACCCATCAGCACTGACACCAGCAGAGAATTCAGAGTGCCGTTGCTAGGAAACAAGGTGCTCTTCCTGTGGAGCTTGTCTGGTTCGTGCAGATTGACGCAAAGACATTGTGCTCAAAATCATGTCTGTATGTACTCGTACGCATAGTCAATATTTTATTTATTAAAACACTTTCTAATCAGATGCATTTTAAAGACTTTTACAGAAAACATAGATGCACAGACAGTTTCATATCAGCTTAAATTTAGTATTTATTTTGCATTTTCAGTGCATTTATAGGCACAATTTTAGGTTTCACATACTATATTAGCCAAATAGAAGGAACATATTAAGGACTGCATATAAAATTAATATAATTATCACTTACTCTACAATCACTGATACTAAAATTTACTCTCTTGTTTTTGTTTGTTTGTTTGTTTTTAACAAATATCCAACATAAAATATATACATATCTGGGCATGAATTTAAAAGTTGTTAGAATCAATAAATCAATTAATCAACAATTAATTACAAATGAATATTCTATAATAATAATAATAATAATAATAATAATAATAATAATAATAATAATAATAATAAAATATAATAAAAAGAAATAAAATAATAATAATAATAATAATAATAATAATAATAATAATAATAATAATAAGAAAGAAAAATCATAATGGGGTCAATATGTTTCAGTTTCTTCTTCCATGCTCCTTATGCTGAGAAGGTTATATGGGATGTATTTGGGCTGTTGTAATGATTCTGAACAGTCACAGGATAGAGAAGGGGAATGGCAATGCCTTGGTCTGGTTTCTCAAAAGCACTTATCAAATTCTTCACTTTACGAAACAAGCGTTTCTGTTGACCAGGTGCTGTCTGCAGGATTACAAATGTCAATTACTTTGCCTGTTAATAGTACTCAGTGCATACTCAGTATATAAAGTGTGTAAATAAATAAATAAATCTTCACACTTCTGTGTGTGTGTGTGTGTGTGTGTGTGTGTGTATATATATATATATATAAATAACCCTATATATATATATATATATATATATATATATATATATATATATATATATATATATATACACACACATTCTTTTTGTTGGCAGCTGGATTAATCCCAAATTTTGAATCACACAGTATACATTTAAGCCATTCAAGTAAGCTGTGAGGTTTTAGTGAAGACCTTAATTTATTTATGCCTGTCTTTATATGTTGCTCCTTTGTTTTGTTAATTACAGTGTATTCCAAGCTGTACTTCAATTTGAATTTCTAGAAACACAATTTATTGACAGCCCACCCAATGTACAAACTGACTGGTTCAACCTGCTCCACATAATACATCATTCATGATCTGTTTATTTTAACAGCTTTAAGCATAAATTGGTGTTATATAATGTAATATATTTCTCCATTATTTACTGAGAGGCAAAAAAATGCAAACCAGCAGCAAAGATTCAAGATAAAAGTAAAGGCTAGTTTCTGAGAGGCGTCCCAGAACCATGTAAAATGATTTAAATCCAGTGAAAATTTTTAATTGTTGCCATCATTTTTAATTAAAAGTACAATACTATCTACTTCATAAATGTTTCTTGGAAATTTCCTTGTTTTTCTTTTGTGCACCAGGGCCTCCCACTCCTTCTTTTGTTCTGCTTAGAACCAGTTTGCGCTGTTCTATAAAGGGAGTAGTTCACAGCATGGTAAGATAAGTTCTTACCATGAAAAGAATATAAGTTCTTACTTTTTAGGCCATTTTGAGACTATAAACAAACCCACAACTGCTGTTGCACCAGCAGTTAACCTAACGAAGGCTAACGAAATTAACCTAAAGAAGGCCTTTTATTGCTCCCTTAATCAGTACAACTGTTTTTAAATGTGCTAACACGGTTGCTTTTTCTAATATTCAATTAGCCTTATAAAATGCTTAGATTGGATTGGCAAACATAACATGAGATTGAAACAGAGGACTGACGGGCATCTGTGTGACAATGTAGCTCTTTCTTTTAAAAAATCATCTGATTAATTTGATGTTCTTGAAATAAATAAAAATTTATTTTTCTTTGGAAAACAAGGAATTTATATTCATATAAAACTTATTACTTATTATATATGTCTGCCAAATGCCAGAAATATACACACACACACACACACACACAATATATATATATATATATAATATATAACATGTAGATTAAAAAACTTTAAATATGGCTCACCTCTGCTGCCCAGGAGCCTGCATTGTTTTGCTGTCTGGTTTAATGTAGAAAAGTTCTTGCACCTGTCAATGCAATTGAATTATCTGGAAAACAAGGAATTTAAAATTAGATATAAAACTTATACTTTTTATATATGTCTAACCAAATCTGAGAAAAAACAACAAACAATTTATGTAACCATATTTATGTCTATATATGTCATTTAAAGGAAATTTGAGGAAAAAACTTTAAAGAGGCCACCTAAACTGCCCGGGGATTGCTTTTACTGTAAGCGGTTTAAGGGAGCTGCCATTGCACCTTTAAGCAAGGTCTCAAACCCCCAAATCAACCCTATTTTAAAAAACAGTATTCCATTACTTTGCCATCCCTTTGTTTGCGGTTCTCTTTTTCCTTTATTTTTTTAAGTTAAATAAACAAACAGGGGTAGTTGGGTTCCTTCTACGGGAAATTTTACGTGAAAAGGGGGGCCCCGGAAAAATTTTTTACAAAAACAAAAGGACGTTTTACACAAGAAATGTTTGTGCAAATGAGAAAAATGTCAGTTAAACAGTTTTGGGTATGGACTTGAGGTGAGGTAAAGCACACTTTGTTTCAGTAAAGGTGACATTTGTGCAAAATGTTTACAGGATTTATTATGAGGTTGTGCATATTCTACATTGAATATATCATGAGTTTGAATATTAGAATTACCATTATTGATATTTTGAAAGCTTTTGCATAATGCATTACAATATTATGCTGCATTTCTTTACAGTTTGTACTGCTGTCTGTAGTTGGATATATATTTTGTAGAATGTAGATGGAAATAGAAAGGTAGAGGGCCATTTTGCTTTCATAGTAAAAAAGAATACTATTGTGTGAAAACTTATTTTAAACTTATTTTATGTTATACAATTAGGATTAACATGATGAATTTTTGTTAAACTGGTTGTGTTTAAAAATGAATGTGAAAATGATCCAAATGTTTTGAGGTGTGAATTTGGAGAGTACACTAAAAGGAATGATTGTATTTCTTCGCATTTGGCAGCTAGAAGAGACTATGCTTTTACGATATGCACATGGGGAAAAAAGTCCTGAAGACAAAAAAAAAAGTTGTACTTTAATGCCTACTGACACTATAATCTGTTATATTTTGTTCAGCCAAATCTTACCATAAGTTTGAAAGCAAATAAAATGTTTGTGTACTTAAAAATGAAAATAATATTTATTTATTTATTTGTTTGTTTATTTATTTATAAATAAAGATAGAGATTTTCTTATAGTAACCGAAAATAAGTGCTTGAAAATTTTCCCCTCTCAATACTGGGCTGACATGAATTCGACATCTTATAGAGTACATCCGCTACGTACAACCCTGTTCAGTGTTGGATTTTCCATTTTTTAATAAAATGACTCCCTCTGCTGGTTATACAAAAAAAGTTTCCAGGGGTTTCCCTTGTTGCAAATGCATGTATAAGACTACTTAGGCATAGCTAAACATAAGAATCAATAACAATATAATTTCCAGTGATTGCATTTTATTTAAAGAAAACAGAACTAACAAAACTACTTAGAAAAATTATACTATTGCGCTTAATTTTTGCTGTCAGTAATTTAAACTTTCAGTAAGAAAAGTCACAAAAGAGGTATGTAAATCATCAATTAGTTCACTTAAAATCTTTCTAAATAAGGCATGTTTTGACTGATGTTATTCATCTATTAAATGCTAGTGAATGTTTTTACTCCTGTCCTGTCCTATTTTTGTCTTATAGACCCATCGTACTGACATCACCAAACAAGTTAAAGCAACATATTTATAGACAATCTAGGAATAAAACTAAGCATATGATGCATTCATAATTCAGGACATCAGAAAGTAGTATACAGAAGGTTCTATATTATCTGAGCATGATTAATATGAACAAAAGTAAAACTTTAATGCAAATATTTATTTATTTTTTACAATTTGTTGTTTTCTTTTATCTCATGACAGCCATTTTCATGGGAAAGGTGTTATGTAAATGCTTGATAACTTAGAATGTAATAGAAACAAATCTGTTTGCATCACCTATTGCATCACCATTCACTGCTCAAAGATTCATGTGCATAGTACATACAATTCTTAGTATTTAAGAGCTCATTATTGTCATATGCCATACTTCTGTCATTAAGTGAGTCCCTTCATATACAGTGCCTTCAGAAACTACTCAGGCCCCTTTACTTCTTTTCCTATTTTTCTATGTTGCAACATTATGCTAGAAGGATTAAATTACTGCTTATTTACACATCTGTCTACACTTCCTTACATTTTTGTGGTACTTTCTGACTTCCTGTGTTTGAAGCGTTTACCGTGAGACTGTGTTGACCATTTTATTTTCTCATTATCTTCATTATTTTGCAGTGTTGCTTTCATTTGTTACATTTTTTACTTTCCTATCAAGTTAAGTTTTTTTGGGAGATGCTTTTTGTTTTCTGTCTTCTGTCAAACAGCAAGCAGAGTAAACTCACTTCGGATCTCCAGCTCATATTCAGTCAAAGGGTACATAATCATTAAGTATGGCAAACGTTCAGCTAGTCCAGTGTGTGAGCTGCAGGATGTTCAGTAATTTTTCCTACACTGTTAGCATTAATTTTACTTATGCTAAGTGTATTTTAGTTAGCTCTCTGATGAAGATAATTTTAGCTTTAGCGATATCGAGTGTAGCATCTCCAGGAGAAAGTCTGGATGCCTTAGCTGTATCAGTAACCCCCCAACTCCAGCATTAGAGCCCTTACAGCTTAAGGCATGTAAAATTACTTAGGCCATTAGGGGCTCCAACAGCAGGTGTATTCCCAATGCGAGAGTGACATAGAAGGTATTCTTAGGCAAGCATATTATCTCAAAGGTAGTTTTCCATGTAGGAACTAATGATTTACATCTTCGTCAATCAGAGGTTACAAAGAGTAATATTGTAGAGATGTATAAGTTTGTGAATGGTGATGTCCAGTGATGTAGTATGCTCTGGCCCCATCCCTTTGTGACATGGCGATTTATGGTCGCTGAAATGCTGGATGTCCAGGTGGTGCTCTGAAAACAATGTGGGCTTCATAGATAACTGAAGCACTTTTAAGAGCAAGGCTGGCCTGTTAGGGTGGGACATTGTCCATCCCACTCAGGAAGGTGCTGCTCTCATGTCTTTCAGCAAAGAACATAGCCTTAGAACAGGTCTAGTTAATCTGTGACAATCCAGAGCCAGGGGCCAGGGAGCAGACAAGCAAGCTAATCCAACCGTCTGCCAGCTGCAATGAGTCATGTTTTACTCTCTTTCTTATCTGGAGTAAATAAATAAATGGCTCAGATAACTACCATGTTCCGTAACTCCACATTTACTGAACAGCACTCGCTCAAACACATCACTCAGTATTACATTTTAAAAAGGTCTGTGCAACATACGTCAAGTAACAAACACATTGTTACATCTTTCCTTTTTTTTCTCAAAATACAACCTTGCTTATTTATATCTTTATGTGAAAACAGCGAATTGGATGTTTCAAAACATTTTCTTCCCACCTTCTCTTTCCTTTTCTGTATAACAAAGCTGTATAGCATGAAACATAGTCTGCCCAGAACCCCAAAATATTGTTTCTAATATCAAGAACAGAGGTTGAAAAAAGTTTTTTTCACAACTAAGTTACATAGTCCTTCAAATACTGAGGTCTAACACTAATCTGGCCTGCTCTGGTAGTGACAACTGGTTTTGTGTCACTATTTGACTGAGCACATTGCTCCCTTGGTCTGATGTTATTAGCAGACAGTCTCTCTTTGGAGACCGGTTCTTGATGACCAGTGTGTTTGAGGTACCTTCTGTTCCTCCTTAGAACACCACCACTGTCCAGTTCAATCTTGTACGACCGTTCATTGACAGATTCCAACACTTGCTTTCTACCAAATCTTTTGTGACTGTGCTGGTTGTACTCTCACTTTATCACCTGGTTTCAAGATCTTCATGTCTTTTGCGTGTCTGTTGTAGTACATTTCCTGTCATCTTTGATTGAGCATTAGTCCTTGTCTCGTGTCTACTACTTTTTTTTCAAACTTCAAACTTTTTGTCTCTGCTTAACAGTCTTTGAGCTGGGCTTGCATTGAGACCCTGTGATTGAGTGTTTCTGTGATCTAAGATTGCTAGGTACGGGTCTCGTCCTGAAATCTTGGCTTTCTGCATCAGACATTTTGCCATCTTGACAGCAGACTCCGCTTTCCCATTACTCTGTGGATCGGCTGGTGATGAGGTTTTATGCTGAAACTCCCAGTGTCTGCTGAACTGTTGGAATTCTGTTGATGTATATTGTGGCCCATTAGCTGAGAGCAAAATATCTGGTATGCCTTGCCTGGCAAAAATGAGCTTTTAGCTTATTAATCACTGTACAAAACTTCGTGTCTGGCAAGTAATCAATCTCCCAGAAATTTGAAAAATAGTCCACTGTGATTAGATAGTCACGATTGTTGAATACAAACAGATCTGTGCCCACCTTAGACCACAGTCGGTCAGGCAGATCATGTGGGGAGAGTGATTCCCTCTGTTGTTTAATCTCCAGTGATCTACACTGGTTGCACTTCTCAATGTATCTCTTTATCAGGCTATTCATACCTGGCCAGTAGAGGCAGTCCCTTGCTCTTCTCAAACATCCTTCTATACCAAGGTGTGCAGAGTGAACTCAATGTATCATATCACTTCTGAGTGCATCTGGTATTACAACTCTTTCACCTCTGAACACAATACCATCCTGCACAGTTAGTTCATCCTGGAATGAGTAGTAGTGAACTTTGTTGAATCTTGTTTTGGTACATTTCTTTTCTTTGTTGGCCATCCTTCTCTGACACTGTCTTTATCAGTATCTGCAGTGTGTCATCTTTTGCTGTCTAACTACTGATTACCTTTAGTCTCTCCTCAGATATTGGGAGATACTGAATCATGTTGACACTCTCTATCTCTTTCTCTACTGATTCTTCCTGTGCAGTGTCCTCCAAGTATGCTTGACTCAGTGCATCTGCCAACAGGATCTCCTTTCCTGGAACATAGGTAGTGTCAAAAGCATATTTTTGGAGTCTCATTAGCATTTTGTTAATTTCCTATGTAGTATTTTGTCATTAGTCATTATAATTTGTCTCTCTTTAGACCAATTAAGCTTATGAAAGATTTGAATCAAGATAACAAGCTATATTGACAATGCACTCTTAGCACTTGTGCAACTCTACATATTCCTTTTTCCTATTTGGATATCAGCCTGCTGTGCTGCATTTGCTAATTTATAAGGGATAATTTATATGGGATCATACATTAAGGATTGGTAAAAGTGGTCTATAGTTCAAGTATCAAGTAAAAACCAAAAATGTTTACTTTAGCTGTTATGGAAAAACAGCATTTATTTTCATTCATTCATTGTCTACCACTTATCTGAACTATTCTCAGGTCACGGGGAGCCTGTGCCTATCTCAGGCATCATTGGGCATCAAGGCAGGATACACCCTGGACGGAGTGCCAACCCATCGCAGGGCACACACACTCTCTCTCATTCACTCACACAATACAGACAATTTAGAGATGCCAATCAACCTACCATGCACATCTTTGGATTGGGGAGGAAACCTGAGTACCCGGAGGAAACCCCCAAGGCACAGGGAACACACACACGCACACACGCACAGGAGGTGGGAATCAAACCCCCAATCCTGGAGGTGTGAGGCAAACATGCTAACCACTAAGCCACCGTGCCCCCCAGCATTTTTTTTCTGAAACTTAAATGAAATAAATGTGCAATAAACAGACAGATGTTCAAAAGCAGCTGAACATACATTACTAACATACCTTTGTCTGCCAACAGTATTTGCTGTATAATAAACAGGATCATACACTTACCAACTTTGTAATAGTCACAGAGGACATACACTAAACGACTGAGAATCACACACTAGCAGATCTGATTACAACAAACTAGAGCATAAACGTGTGCCTTGTTGCTAGGAGATGCATGACAGATGAAAACAATATGGGTTCTAAAATCGGCTCAAAACATGAACAAACATGTTTCATACCCTCCGACTGGATGAAATCTATAATCTGTTTTTTTATGAAATCTGTCAACTTCTCCAGAATGTAAATAGGGAAAACATCGGGGCAAAAATCATGTAGTGTATTCCAGCCTTAATCATATGTACATGGGCAATAACTTAAGTAACTTCCACATCCATCTGTCATTTTAGATACAGCTTGCTATCTGCATGCTATTAAGTTAGTACAACAAATAGGCTATGGCCTAAATAATCTTGCTACACCACGATACAGATTTCATTAAAAGCAGAACTGAATGCTGCAGAAAAGCCGAACTGTTGTACAATATATAATGAAGTATTTTACATTTATGAAAGTTTGGCTCAGAACTATGCAGTAAGGCTAGCTAACTGACGTTAATTAACAGAAAGCTAAAATGTAAAACTTGCTAGCGAATTTCCCTGTTGACACGTCCAGTAACACTGATCAAACGTTCAGAAAAAGTACTTAAATAAGACTAAATAGTTGACTTTCTGTGACAGAAGCTGCATAAATAGCAGGGGAGCTGCATAAATAGCATAATTCGTTTTCTTCCTAAAGCTTCAGGTGCTGAAACCACTGCAGCTCACCAGGCCAGTACAAGTTTATTTAGCCTACCCATAACTGTCTGATATGGAAACGCCCCTTATCCAACCCAGTGGCAGGGACGCAAATTTTTAAAGACGGTGAGCCGATACAAAGAGATTTTTCAATGTCCAATACTCCTAAAAAAGCATTTCAGTCCAGTCTTGTCTCGTTAACAAAGAAACGTCTTCAACTAACTTTCGTCATAGGTTTTTCATTTCATTTCATTGTCTGTACCGCTTATCCGATCTATCCTCGGGCCACGGGGAGCTTGTGCCTCTCAGGCGTCATTGGGCATCAAGGCAGGATACACCCTGGACGGAGTGCCAACCCATCGAAGGGCACACACACACATTTATTCACTCACACAATCGTCATAGTTTTTATCATCAAATATTAGTTTCGTCTTAGTCTCGTCTCGTCTTAGTCACAGAAAAAATGGTCGTCATCGTCTTCGTTAACTAAATTAACACTATTTGGCAGTTGTTTTAAATGTTCTCCACTTGTAAATGATTTTCTTGACAATGGAATGGCTGATTACAAATTCTTTTGAGATCTTTTTATATCCCTTACCAGACTCATAAGCATCAACAATCTTCTTTCTGAAGGCCTCAGAGAGCTGTTTGGATCTCACCATAGTGATATCTCTCACTTCAACAATTAAAACCAAGTAAATGTCTGAGATTCAAATAAGGCAAGCCTCCTTCAAAATGCTCTGTAAAAAGGTTCTAATAATTTGCACCTGATGTGATACACCTGTAGGTAATTTTATCCATTTGTAATGCCACGCCAGTAGAGGGAGCCCTCTCCCGAGTACTGACTGTTTGCCGCTCCCTCTGCTTCATTGGTTACTTCCTGTTTGGTGGACATTTAAGCAGGGCTAGGCTCTCAGACCATTGTGAAGTGTTGCCAGTTTACCTGTCTTACCGAGTGTTTCCATTACCTTTGTTTTGACTATCTAGTGTATGACCATTGCCTGTTTGCTCTGTTTCTGTCTTTTGGATTACCCATTGTGCTGTTGCTTGGATCTGACTGCCTTATTGTGTTTCTACCTCTGCCTGCCCCACGTTGATGTCTTTTGCTTGCCATTTTGGATTTGTTTGCTGTGGATATAATAAACAACTGCACATGGATTCTAACGCCGCCTCCGCGACTTTACATAATACTTCGCCACCGATGAATCCAGCAGAGGTTTCCAATCTACAGGCCGCGTTCGCTTATCAAAGCGACGTTCTCAAAGACTACCGAGACTAACTGACCAAAGCACAAGCGGCCACCGACCATCTCACTCAGTATTTACGGTCGCTACCACCACCTATGCCCAGGAAGGTAAGCTTTGCGTTACCTGATAAATTTAATGGTTCAGCAGAGCAATGTAAAGGTTTTCTCCGTCAAGTAGAGATCTTTTTCATGCATCAAGGAAATGATTTTGAGTCTGAGGAGAAGAAGTGTGCATTTCTCATGTCACTGCTAACTGGTAGAGCGATTGAGTGGGCCGCGGTAGTTTGGGAAGCTGATCGCTTGTTTCAAACATCCTATACTTATTTCGTGAAACAACTCAGATGTGTTTGAATATCCAGCAGGGGCAAAGATATTTCCACTCGTCTAATGCAGTTATCTCAAGGCCGCAGATTAGCAGCTGATTACGCCATCGAGTTCAGAACGCTCGCTGCACAGAGTGGTTGGAACGATGTTGCCCTCAAGGCCGTGTTCCAACGCAGTCTGAATATAGAGCTACAGGCAGAGCTCGCACGTAAGGGTGAGGATCACTCTTTCTCTGAATATGTAACACTAGCCATCAAGATTGACAATCTCATGCGTAGTAACCATGCCCGAATCAAGTCAACATATATGAGGAACATACCTACCCAATCCAATGATCATGCTAATCCAGAACCCATGCAGCTAGGAGTTCCGAGGCTGTCTACCAAAGAGAGATCACAACGGTTAACTCATGACCTGTGCTTCTACTGTGGAGAAGCAGGCCACCGTCACAGTCAGGATTGCTACTGAAAATGACTCTTTTGAATTCACAGCGCTGATTGACTCCGGTTCTGCATTGAATCTAATTCACCAAGACCTCATAACGACATTCAACATCCCCATCCAACCCTGCAATCCTCCACTTAAGGTTAACGCTGTTAACAACAAGCCTATTGGAGACGGCATCATCCAACAAACTCTGCCCATGCAACTCCAAGTGGAACTATTTCATCAGGAAACCATCACATTCTACGTAATTGACTCTCCACGCAATGAAATCATCCTAGGGTGCCCCTGGCTATCTGTTCACGACCCAGTCATCTCTTGGCATCATGGTGAGATCACACATTGGTCACAATTCTGTTTCTCCCACTGCCTGAACAACACCATTATCAAGCCATGTCTAACCACCAGCGTAGAGAGTCCAAAGTGTAAACCAGTCACCATCCCATCATGCTACCACGACCTACAGGAGGTCTTCAGTAAGACCAAAGCTACCCAGCTACCACCTCATCGTCCCTGGGATTGTACTATCAACCTCCTGCCCAATGCCATGCCTCCCAAGAGTAAGGTATATCCTCTTTCATGTCCTGAGACCCAAGCCATGGAGGACTACATCGAGGAAGCCCTCAGTTCTGGTTTCATTCGTCCATCCACTTCCCCAGCAGCTGCAGGCTTCTTCTTCGTGGAAAAGAAGGATGGAGGACTTCGTCCGTGTATCGATTACAGAGGGTTGAATAATGTCACGGTGAAGTTTTGATACCCACTACCATTAGTACCGGCAGCACTTGAGCAGCTCAGGGAAGCCAAAATCTACACTGTTAGATCTTAGGAGTGCCTACAACCTCATTAGAATCAAAGAAGGTGATGAGTGGAAAACTGCCTTTCTGACCACGAGGGGGCACTACGAATACCAGGTTATGCCGTATGGACTAGCCAATGCACCTGCCGTCTTCCAGTCGTTCATTAATGAGATCTTCAGGGACATCATGAACAAGTATGTAGTTGCTTACATCGATGACATTTTAATTTACTCCAAGTCAGAAGAGTAGCACCAGGGTCATGTCTGAACTGTACTCACCAGACTACTAGAGAATCAACTGTATGTGAAAGCTGAAAAATGTGAATTCCATGTCCAGCGAATGTCATTCCTGGGATACAATGTTAGCTATCAGGGTGTGGAGATGGATAACTCCAAGATCACAGCAGTTACTGAATGGCCACGACCCACCACAGTTAAAGAACTTCAGCGTTTCCTGGGATTTGCAAATTTCTACCACAGCTTCATCCGCAACTACAGCATCACAGCAGCGCCACTGACATCTTTGCTGAAAGGTAAACCTTCAAGATTAAAATGGACTGAAAATGCCACTCAAGCATTCACCAACCTTAAGAACAGCTTCACGACTGCACCCATCCTTAAACATCTAGATCCCAACCTACCGTTCGTTGTAGAAGTTGATGCTTCTAATAGTGGAATAGGTGCAGTGCTCTCTCAGCGCCATGGACAACCAGGCAAGCTCTCCCCTGTGCTTACTTCTCCAGAAAACTAATGGATGCCGAATGCAACTATGATGTGGGCAACAAGGAACTTTTAGCCATGAAAGCAGCAATCGAAGAATGGAGACACTGGCTGGAGGGCTCCACTTACCCCTTCCAGGTAATCACGGATCACAAGAATCTTGAATACATCAAGAGTGCCAAGAGACTAAACCCTCGCCAAGCACGCTGGTCATTATTCTTTACTAGATTTCAGTTCACTGTAACTTACCGTCCTGGCAGCAAGAACAGCAAGGCGGATGCACTCTCCAGAAGACATGATCCCCCACAAGCAGAATCCAAACCCGACCCTATCCTACCACCATCCATTATCATCGCACCAGTTACATGGGATTTGATGGACGAGATCCAGAGAGAACAGCAGAGTGAACCAACACCACCAGGTTGTCCTCCTACAAAGCACTATGTTCCCTCAAATCTTCGAATCCGAGTCTTGCAATGGGTCCACACATCACTTTGCTCAGGTCACCCAGGTATTTCAAGAACACTTCGTCTCACACAGAACTCATTCTGGTGGCCGTCCATGGTGAAGGATGTAGCAACCTACATCAAGTCTTGTTCAGTTTGTGCCCAGTCCAAAACACGCAAGGAACTACCATCTAGTTTGTTACAAGCATTGCCCATACCCCAAAGACCTTGGTCACATCTCTCTATAGACTTTGTCACTGACCTGCCCCCATCAAACGGATTTACTACGATTCTGGTAATCATTGATCGCTTCTCTAAAGCCTGCCGATTAATCCTTCTGAAGGGTCTCCCCACAGCCATGGAAACTGCGCAATCCCTGTTCCATCATGTCTTCAGGGTCTATGGCATACCTGAAGACATCGTTTCTGACAGGGGAACACAGTTCACGTCACAGGTGTGGAAAGCTTTCTGTAAGCAGCTGGACATCAACATTAGTTTGACCTCAGGCTACCATCCTCAATCTAACGGGCAAGTGGAGAGGCTGAACCAAGAAATTGGCAGGTATCTCAGGTCATATTGTGGTCGTGAACAGCATCGTTGGTCTGAGTTTCTACCATGGGCAGAGTATGCACAGAATTCGTTAAGGCATTCATATACTGGTCTCATGCCGTTTCAATGCGTGCTAGGATACCAACCCCCCATGTTCCCGTGGCCTGGTGAACCCTCTCTGGTACCTGCAGTTGATGACTGGATTCGGCGTAGTGAGAGGGTGTGGGACAGTGCTCATGTGCGTCTGAAAAGGGCTGTCAGGAGTCAGGAGATCCAGGCCAATAAACGACGTCGCCCACACCCTCCCTACCAACCTGGACAGAGGGTCTGGCTCTCCACACGGGACCTCAAGTTACGGCTACCCAGCAGGAAGCTGAGTCCAAGGTATGTAGGCCCATTTAAAATCTTGAAACAGATTAATGAGGTCACTTACCAGTTGGAGCTTCCTGCTAATTATCGTGTCTCTCCCTCCTTCCATGTTTCCCTCCTCAAACTGCTCCACCCGGATGCTGACCCCAGGGGGGTCAGCTCCAATATTTGGTGGACTGGGAGGGATACGGACCTGAGGAGAGATCATGGGTAGCTGCTCACGACATCCTGGACCCGTCACTGATTGAGGACTTTCATCGAGCCAGACCCGATCGTCCAGCACCGTGACCACGGGGACGTCCTCGTAGATCGCCAGGAGTCGCTCCTAGGGGGGGGATTCTGTAATGCCATGCCAGCAGAGGGAGCCTTCTCCCGAGTACTGACTGTTTGCCGCTCCCTCTGCTTCATTGGTTACTTCCTGTTTGGTGGACATTTAAACAGGGCTAGGCTCTCAGACCATCGCGAAGTATTGCCAGTTTACCTACCTTACCGAGCTTTTCCATTACCTTTGTTTTGACTATCTAGTGTATGACCATTGCCTGTTTGCTCTGTTTCTGTATTTTGGATTACCCATTGTGCTGTTGCTTGGATCTGACTGCCTTATTGTGTTTCTACCTCTGCCTGCCCCATGTTGATGTCTTTTGCTTGCCGTTTTGGATTTGTTTGCTGTGGATATAATAAACAACTGCACATGGATTCTAATGCCGCCTCCGCGACTTTACACCATTTTAAGTACAATGTGGGTGTGTCCTTATTTTTTCCTCACAAGAATTTGTAATTATTTTTAAATTACATTTTACAGATCATTTTAAAAAAGACTTTTCTTTGGTTTTATTTGTTTAGTTATATTGCTTGAATCTTTCAATGTTGCTAAAATGAAGATCAAATGCCCATATGTTTAGCTATGTTAGAAAAAACATGGGCTTTCAAGGGGTGTCCTAATTTTTTCACATGACTACATAGCAACTACAGAATGGCAATAATTCTCTCTTTTTCTTTCTAAAATAATTGAATGCACTGTCAGTCAACTCTGTCAAATCTCTCTATCTCTCACAGAACAACGTCCTTCAAAAGCAGTGCATTCCACAGAGACTGCCCTTTTGGCTATGACTGAGTAATTACATGCTGCTAGATCAGCCAAACTCTCATCCACCTCAACCTTTCATGAGGCATGGAATCCATCGAACAGCACAACAAAGATTTGCTTCCAACTTAAGTCAATCATATCAAGTAACAGGGGGGTACGGTGGCTTAGTGGTTAGTACGTTTGCCTCACACCTCCAGGGTTGGGGGTTTGATTCCCGCCTCCGCCATGTGTGTGGAGTTTGCATGTTCTCCCCGTGCCTTGGGGGTTTCCTCTGGGTACTCTGGTTTCCTCCCCTAATCCAAAGACATGCATGGTAGGTTGATTGGCATCTCTATATTGTCCGTAGTGTGTGAGTGAATGAGTGTGTGTGCCCTGCGATGGGTTGGCACTCTGTCCAGGGTGTATCCTGCCTCGATGCCCAATGACGCCTGAGGCACAGGCTCCCCATGACCAGAGAATAGTTCGGATAAGCGGTAGACAATGAATGAATGAATATCAAGTAACATGGAAGGGATCGACATCTGTTTCACAGACTCTACACTGGTGTCCCACAAAGCCTCAGTACTAGGTCCTATTATTTTCTCCCTATACAAGTTAAGTAGCCTTTATTTGTCAGATATCCATTACTGCACAGTCCCATCCTTGTATCATTGTGGTCAGAGCGCAGGGTCAGTACTGATGCAGTGGCCCTGAATTGGGGGTGGAGGGGTTGGTTTTGAGAACTTTGCTCAATGGCCCAGTGGTGACAGCTTGACAGTGCTTGGGCTTGATATACTTAACAGTACTTAACTCATTTTCTCCTTTCTTCCCACAGACACCACTGCTTCTGCTCTGATCTCAAGATGTCTGGTAGACATATTATTATAGACGGCAGCTCATCAGCTGAAAATCTGGATTGCTGCTCATTCCAGGAGACTTATCCCCATCTTGCAATCTCCCTGGAAAACTTGATCTTTCCTTTATCCACTCGCAAACCTTGTGGTAACCATGGACAATGAACTGTCAGTTTCCTCATACATTGCTAATTTGACATTCTTATGTCCTTTATAATATCAGAAGAATTCACCCATTTTTATCCACACAGCCCATTCAAGGGCTTGTTCAGTCTCTTGTCATTTAAAGTCTGTACTACTGATACTCCATCCTGGCGGGTCCACCTATGAGGGCAATTTAACCACTGCAAATAATTAAAAAAAAATACAGCTACAAGTCTTGTTTTCAACCTTCCAAAATTCTCCCACATTACCCCATTGCTGTGCTCCCTCCACTGGTTACCAGTATCTTTGAAACACTAATGCTTTCCTACAAAGCAAAAAAAGGACCAGCACCCTCTTACCTCTTACTTATCACCCCTTAGCACTGCACCACACTCCCTATGTTACAGGAAAAAATGGCCTTTTGTTCATGTGCCCCACTCACCCATGCCCAAGCTTAACAATCACATACCCCACATGAAAAAAAATAATAATAAAATAAAAAATCTGTAAAACATTAAAAACTGTTCTCAGACCATACCTTCGCACTTGGTGGTTTATCACCACTCACCACTCATTTACAGAGAGTGTAAACTCATTAATACTAAAAAGTCGTGATTCAAACAGTATTTAATGTTTGGGGTTCAATCTAAACCACACTGAAGCCAAGATGTATTGCGACTGTGAATTAATGTTTTAACAGTATGTAAGTGTGTGTGATATCTACATACAAGTTTAGTGTTGCAGATAAACCTTATTTTAATGGTGTGTAATTTGATTCTCATATTGTGAATGTCATTGGGTTTGCTAAAATCATGGACACATTGGTCTAATCTTAAAGGGTATATAAGATAGACTTCAATATTAACTGGGATTCATTTATGGTTTATATTTTTATAATCACTCAATAATTAATAACAACAAAATAAGTAATTTCTAATTTAACAACTTGTGTCAATTTAACAGTTAAATCATCTGCTTCATTTTTAGCAGTGCATGGGTATAACAAATACAATTGACAATATCTCCAACAACAAATCTGCAATTAAGGGAGTGAAAATATGTCACATGCCTCCAATATAAGTACTGCCTATAACTGCTCATTAGTAAAATTAAACTTTGATATGTTAATGTTCAATAAGAAAATCATCTGAGTTTATCTGAGCTCTTCCTCCATAGAGAGAGTGAACTGTCATTTTCAATGTAAATAAGCTTTCAATGTAAAACAGCTTTCCTTAGAAACTTGTTAGTCTATACATGTCTTGATAAAGAAATGTCATTCTCTATGAATTGGCTGCATAGCTGAAAAAACAAGAAAGAAGCCAGAGTGCACAGATAATGTACATTGGAAATTAGATCAGCTAGCCTCATGGGCAGAGTTCCCCAAAAAGGTGGGTAAATCAAAAGAAAAGTTTGCACAAACAGTAGATGACTGAAACCAAATCTTGTTGACTGAACCCCATTATACAGGTGTGGGAGAAGTTGGACTTAAGAGTTCAAAAACACTGCACAACCAGCACATCACACCTTTGGGAAGCGCTGCAGAAGGCCTGGGAGGAAATCACAACTGAATATCTGCAAAACCAGATCAGTAGAATGCAACAGTCAGGTATTTCTGCAAAGGGCCATTATTTTGAAAAAAATAAAGTTTAGCATGCAAATTTTGTTTGTGCTCAAATATAAAAATGGATTTTGATCATTTTTTTTGTTTTGTGAGCCATTTTCAACCATTTGATTGAATAAAACCGAAAAAAGATACAAAATAAAATAAGTGATAAAAATAAGAAAAAAAATGCATAGGTGTTTCCAAACTTTTTCTTGCCAGTGTATATACATCATATTTTACAAAGATTTACCTTTCTGCCAACATGTATATGTATGTGTAGATGATAGATAGATAGATAGATAGATAGATAGATAGATAGATAGATAGATAGATAGATAGATAGATAGATAGATAGATAGATAGATAGATAGATAGATAGATAGATAGATAGATAGATAGATAGATAGATAGATAGATAGATAGATAAACTATTCCTACCCAAAATGTGTGTATAAAACTCTCCCTACATTTCATATTAAGAGGATATACTCCCACAAGAAACAGGAGTTATTGGAGAGAATCGCTGTGAGAAGGTGTTGTGTCTTCATAAAGCTGGGAAGTGAAATTTAGCCCAATACCACATCCTACTTTTCTTGCTAGTGTGTTTTATTGGTTTATTAAAGCAGATGGACATGCTGTTATATGCCTGTGCAGGAATTTGATACTGTAGGTAATGGAAACATGACATAATTCATGAAAACTTTTGCTGTCAATGATTGGTCACCTGTGGGACTTTGGAGCTCTCCTGAGGACTGTAAAGATGGTATCTCTGGTTGCCTCTCAACAGTTCATTGGCAGAGCAAATGCTGCATTGCAGAACAGAAAACAACTTGATGGACAAATAGAATGCAGCGATTGGTTACAATATATTATTGTATACAATATATTATTGTATAGTGTGCGTGAGTGTGTGTACAAAAGTTTGCATACCCTGAAAGAAACTGTTAATCATTGCCATTTATTTGAAAAATATGACTGATAATGCAAAAGTTTTGTTTCTTATTTAAGGATTATGGTCACGTGAAGTCATTAATTATCACCTAGTTGTTTGACTCCTTTTTAAAACCTAAAATTTGAAATCACCCAAACCACTCTGATCAAAAGTTTACATATCCTTGAATGTTTGGCCACATTATAAACACACATGTTGACACACAGATGTTTAACTGGCTATTAAAGGAAAGTTTCCACACCTGTGACTCATTGTAATGAGGTGATGGACTGACTTGGCTGGATACTGCACCATGGGTAAGACAAAAGAATTGCCAATAGACCTGCATAATAAGGTAATTGAACTTTATAAAGCAGGAAAAGGATATAAAAAGATCTCAGCACTTGAAAATGCTAGTCAGTACTGTTCAAACTCTGATAAAGAGGTGGAAAATAAGAGGTTATCTTGATACTAAGCCACAGTCAGGTAGACCAAGAAAGATTTCACCCACTACTGCCAGAAGAATTGTTTAGGATGCAAAGAAAAACCCACAAACAACTTCCAGAGAAATACAGGCAGCTCTGGAAAAAAAAGTGGTGGTGTTGTTTCAAGGAGCACAATAAGGAGGTACTTAAACACAAATGACATCCATGGTCAAGTTGCCAGGAGAAACCCATTATTGCGCCCATGCCACAAAAAGGCCCGCTTTTGGTATGCCAGACAGCACCTAGACAAGCCTCACAGCTCCTGGAGGGGAGTCATTTGGAGTGATTAGACCAAAACTGAACTTTATAGTCACAACCATAAAAGCTATGTTTGGAGAGGAGTCAACAAGCTCTACGGTGAAAAGTACACCATCCCTATTATAAAGCATGTGGTGGATCTCTTATGTTTTGGGGCTGTGTGAGCTCCAGTGGCACAGCTAAGTTAGTCAAAATTGATGGCAAGATGAATGCAGCACGTTATCAGAAAATACTGGCAGACAATTTGCATTCTACCGCATAAAAGGTGCAACAGATGCTCTTGGATGTTCCAAGATGACCCTCCAATCGCTAGGTGAAGGTTCTGGAGTGGCTATCACAGTCTCTTGATCTTAATATCATTGAGCCACTTTTGGGAGATCTCAAACATGCAGTTTGTGCAAGACAAACAAAAAATCTACGGGAACTGGAAGCATTTTGCCAAGAAGAATGGGTAGCTCTGCCACCTGAGAGAAGGACCTCATGCACAATTATTAGAAAAGAATGCATGCCATCATTGATGCAAAAGGGGGCAATACATGATATTAAGAACTGGGTATGCAAACTTTTGAACAGGGATTACTTCCTCATTTTCTTTATTGTCATATTTTGTTTTATGATTGTGTTATTCTATAATGCCTTACATATGAATTTTGTGTCCTATAAGAAATAAAATAAATTTGTTTTACCTTCTCACTCATGTTTTCTTAAAAATGGTACACATCTTGCAAATTTTCTCAAGTTATGCAAACTTTTGAGCACAACTGTATATATATACTTGCACAATTGGTGGCTGACTAAATACTTTTTTACCCCACTGTATATGTATGTATATATATATATATATATATATATAGTAGGGTAAAAAGTATTTAGTCAGCCACCAATTGTGCAAGTTCTCCTATTTTAAAAGATGAGAGAGGCCTGTAATTTTCATCATAGGTACATTTCAACTATGAGAGACAGAATGAGAAAAAAAAATCCAGAAAATCACATTGTCTGATTTTTAAAGAATTTATTTGCAAGTTATGGTGGAAAATAAGTATTTGGTCAATAACAAAAGTTCATCTCAATACTTTGTTATATACCCTTTGTTGGCAATGACAGAGGTCAAACGTTTTCTGTAAGTCGCGACAAGGTTTTTACACACTGTTGCTGGTAGTTTGGCCCATTCCTCCATGCAGATCTCCTCTAGAGCAGTGATGTTTTGGGGCTGTCGCTGGGCAACACAGATTTTCAACTCCCTCCAAAGATTTTCTATGGGGTTGAGATCTGGAGACTGGCTAGGCCACTCCAGGACCTTGAAATGCTTCTTACGAAGCCAGTCCTTCGTTGCCCGGGCGGTGTGTTTGGGATCATTGTCATGCTGAAAGACCCAGCCACGTTTCATCTTCAATGCCCTTGCTGATGGAAGGAGGTTTTTACTCAAAATCTCACGATACATGGCTCCATTCATTCTTTCCTTTACACGGATCAGTCGTCCTGGTCCCTTTGCAGAAAAACAGCTCCAAAGCATGATGTTTCCACCCCCATGCTTCACAGTAGGTATGGTGTTCTTTGGATGCAACTCAGCATTCTTTCTCTTCCAAACACGACAAGTTGAGTTTTTACCAAAAAGTTCTATTTTGGTTTCATCTGACCATATGACATTCTCCCAATCCTCTTCTGGATCATCCAAATGCTCTCTAGCAAACTTCAGACGGGCCCGGACATGTACTGGCTTAAGCAGGGGGACACGTCTGGCACTGCAGGATTTGAGTCCCTGGCGGCGTAGTGTGTTACTGATGGTAGCCTTTGTTACTTTGGTCCCAGCTCTCTGCAGGTCATTCACTAGGTCCCCCCGTGTGGTTCTGGGATTTTTGCTCACCGTTCTTGTGATCATTTTGACCCCATGGGGTGAGATCTTGCGTGGAGCCCCAGATCGAGGGAGATTATCAGTGGTCTTGTATGTCTTCCATTTTCTAATAATTGCTCCCACAGTTGATTTCTTCATACCAAGCTGCTTACTTATTGCAGATTCAGTCTTCCCAGCCTGGTGCAGGTCTACAATTTTGTTTCTGGTGTCCTTTGACAGCTCTTTGGTCTTGGCCATAGTGGAGTTTAGAGTCTGACTGTTTGAGGTTGTGGACAGGTGTCTTTTATACTGATAACGAGTTCAAACAGGTGCCATTAATACAGGTAACGAGTGGAGGACAGAGGAGCCTCTTAAAGAAGTTGTTACAGGTCTGTGAGAGCCAGAAATCTTGCTTTTTTGTAGGTGACCAAATACTTATTTTCCACCATAATTTTCAAATAAATTCTTTAAAAATCAGACAATGTGATTTTCTGGATTTTTTTTTTCTCATTCTGTCTCTCATAGTTGAAGTGTACCTATGATGAAAATTACAGGCCTCTTTCATCTTTTTAAGTGGGAGAACTTGCACAATTGGTGGCTGACTAAATACTTTTTTGCCCCACTGTAATAGGAGATAGAACATGTCTTAACTCCTGAGCATGTCTGAAGCAAAAATAGCCCTATGCAATGGACAGTGATGCAAGACCAAGGTTTATTATGTGGGTCTATTATGAATTAGGAGGATATACCCATCGGACTACATGGCATCAAACCTCAATCCAGTTGAATCAAAATTATCCAAAACATAAAGACACCTCCCAATATAACTAAGCTATGAACTTTTCTTGGCTTGTGTAACTACATACACCAGTTCATCCAAAACTACTCCAAAATTACAATCCTTGAACTCTGTGCTAAAAAAACGGTAGCACACTGGTGTGATCAGAAGCCCAAGAGAAGTTCATGAGCAAACTCAAATGACACCAGTGCTTCTCTCAATGTTTGGTCTATCCAGACCAAAGTAAGGGAATTCTACCTGCATGCTAGACTCTCTTGAGTGCATTTCTTTGCCAGCACTGTGACCAGGACAAGACAGTCAGTGCCTGTGCCAGCAGAACATTACAGCCATCAGAATACAATTATTTGGACTATGAAAAGGCATTGTTTTGCTCTGTATGAGCCATTTAATGATTCTACATCACAATTTCTCAAGATCCAGACTGCTGCTGATAGTCTGTTCTGATAGACGCACTTTTGGCTGAATAAACCCATGCAAGAAGTCACCACTCAATCTCTTCTGGTCTGGTGGAATTAGTAATTGAATGATGGTCAGCATACTGAAGAAGTGTGTGTCTTTCAACCCAAGTATTGGTACAGTAATGTTATGGTTACTCCACATAAATCCACAAGACTGCTACCATTTGAAATGATGACAGGATAACAGATGACCTTGCCACTCCAGCCTGTGGACAGAATCATGTTACAGCTTACACCACTCAGTACAGCTACACCACTATCTAATAACCATTTCACTTATGTACAACAACTCCAGATAACTAAAGTAGTCTTGTAAATTAATTATACGTCTTACCAAGACATAATAACGAGACAATAGGTTCAGGGGGATTCCATCATTATAAACATTCTACAGAAATATTTCTGTAGGATATTCTTCACATTTGCTTGGTTTCATTCAACTGAAGAAGCCATAGTCCACAGAGAGATTTACAAAGCATACCAAGCTCTGATCAAAACCTATCAGTATCTCACTTGTTAAAAGATTTTGATCAGAGGGTATTCCCAAAACATTTATGTACCATGGAACACCACAAGGCCATCAACATATAGAGAAAAATGTTTATAAAAGAAAAAAACTTACCAGACGGACTGCCAAAAGACATATGGCAATATATCAATTAATGAATACTCTCTACATGTAATATCAATCTCTCATAATCTATACATGTCTGGTCTATGAGGTTATCAAGGTGGAGGGAATCATTAATAGCTAGAAATTCCTGTTGATGTAAGTGCAAAACCTTCATAAGGCTTCTAGTAAGCTGAAAATGAACAATATCATGAAAATAAACAATCAGCAAGTAGTTCATATAGAGGGGAGGTGCAAGGCGTGATGTAGTTCATAGATGCAGTCCACGACAGTGCCCCAGGTCCTGGGGATACTGCAACATCCGACACGTAAATGAGATGGGGGAAGTGCCATCCACTGGGAATGCCGAGTGATGTCCTCCATGGAAAACCCTATCACGGAGCAGGGTCCCCGACTGGCAGTGGTGGAAGCCACGCTTCCAGAGGGACAGATAAAAAGAGGTGCCTCCCAAGGCATGGAGTCGAGCGACGACCTCAGTGGAAAACTCCATCACGGAGCGACTTCCTTGACCAGAACAAGCATGGAGACACCACACTGGGGAAAGGGGGCCCACCTGCTCAAGCTTTTCCAGGGCAGGTGGTCTCTCGGATGTCATCCACCTGGGATCTGGGGTCCTCATTCATGGATTGCAATACCTCATTGTAGACAGGAACAAGCTGGAAATCCCGCTGGGTCTCGAAGAAGGTCGGTGATTCTGTCACTGTCCGGCTGCCCCCACACTATGCGGGGTGAGAACCTGGACCTCTATGGTGTTGCCTGCACATGCCTGCACGCCATGAAAGGAGACCCAGAAGAAGGATTCAGCAAAGCGCTGCTTTTATTACATAAACACAGGACAGAGGGCAACTAACTTAACACTAGACATGGCGTGGCTTTGAACAAAAAACAAGAAACAAAACCTAAACCTAGCATGGACATGGCAAAACAACACATAACACAAAAACCACGGAACAGTTAACAATCACCGACAAAGACACGAACACAAGAATCCCCATTTATAGGGATAGACATTTGGGCTAATGGGATACAGGTGACACAACAAGAATGAGAACACACAAAAAGAAGCAGGCTTCTGAATTTCACCTGTCAGCACCCTCTCCAGGCCTTATACAAGTTACAAGTTATAACATATGTGCTTTCTGTCATATTGTGATCCTTTTCTTCACTAATATGTCAGCCTCATCAGCTTAGCATATCGGATAATATCTTTGGTAGTAATAAATTTGGCAAACCTGGTATTTAATTGCTTTGTTAGATATCAATTCTGTAACTTATGTAGTGCCCTGTGATTAATTATGTATAATCTGAATTAGTAACCATAGCTGAGTTACTTGTTCATAATCCTCGAAGATTTAATCATTTGATGAGTACTATTTAGTTTGTGGTTGGATTTTTTACATTGCATGTGCCTTAAAGGGTCTAAGGAAACCTTTTCCTCAGACACACTAAGTTCCCCCCTGTCCTCACCACTATTCCCACATTCCACAGAACCCATCTTTGAAGAAATGCAACATGTTACTTTACAGCTACTAAAAGGACAATAACTCTTAATATTACATATGATGGTTTGCATAAGAAAAAGAAAAAAAAAAACTAACTGAAGGCTAAATCACTAATTGGATTTACATTGAAGTTGATGGTTGTTCAGGTCATGGTCCGAGAACTAATATACGATGTTAGAAACTTTCATTGATTTCACTTATTCATTTTGAAGGACAGTTCAAAACTCTCCCTCATTAACCTTTGTGCCTTTGTGTGTGCGTTTGTGTGTGCCTGTGTCCGTCTTTAATGGGAAGTGTCTTGTGTTTCATACTTACAAATTTATTTTCTTAAGCTGCTGATTTTAATATAGTGTTTTCACTATATTTAGGATATCATTATAGTTCCCCTACATATTTTGATGGAGAATGCAAGCACTTCAATATAAATGTTAATTCCCTTACATATTTTGGTGGAGAATGCAGACACGTAAATATAAGCAGCTAAATTTCCCTACATATATAGATGGAGAATATGGGAATGAAAATTTTTAAATTTTTTTTTTTTTTTTTTTTTTTTTTCCATAAATGTTCCATAATTTAAATATTTCTATGATTTGCTTGGAATATTTCCATGAGTCACTCATGATTCATGCTATGGATTTTGACCAAAATAGCCATGATTTAGTCATTAGCCATTACTGTAACACTCATCTGCAAATAAATAAGGACTCAATCAGGGTTAAGATAAGGACACAAATCAGCAGCTCTAGTTGAGGTTATTCATTGTTATGGTTAGAGATGTGAACTATAGGTTTTCCTATGATTTTGTGATTTCAGTCGAATGAGAGCCATTTTAACTGCTGCTAAAAGTCAATTTTGTATCTATATAATGCATCTACTTGAAATTTGGTGACCAAAGGGAAATAAAGATACTGTCAATAGTGCTTAAAGTACTGCCACTAATAAAATTAATTGAGGCATCTAATTGAACAGACATCTGAGACATGGTATGATGAGGCAAATGGATGACTCTACATGGAAGTCATCATGCAAACAGAAAGAGTAAAAAATCTAGTGTATGAGCTAAAGCTGTGATTGTGTTTTCTTTTGTTTACTGGGTGTTGTGAATGTTTGAGTTTGGAATTGTGTCACACCACATATATAGAGGGATAGAGGGAGTCCTCTCCTGAATATTGACACTTAATTGCTCTAGTTTCCACACGGACATAAAAGAGGCACACACACCATTCAACGCAAAGTATTTGCCTTAGCATAAATACCAAGCCTTTACTGTGTTATCCTGATTACTGTGTTTGACTTCCTGGTTTTGATATTTTTGCTTCGTATCCCATTTCTGATTTTTGCCTGCTGTCTTTGTGTCGCTAATAAATCTGCATATGGATTCATATCCTTCCGCCGCCGGCATTTCATCACAGAATACTTTGCCGCCTACGAATCCAGTGGATTTACACGCAATTATCATCGGCCATGGAGCGACCATCCGTGCTTACCAAGACCAAGTAGAAGCACTTCAGATCACTAACCAACAACTTCAAGCCGCATCTAATCCTCCTGCACCTCCCGCAACTGCCGCGCCGGCACCACGTGGCGAATCCCCACACAAGGTGCTCCCAGACAAATTTGATGGATCCACCAACTGCTGCCGTGGTTTTCTCCATTAGTGTGACAATTTCTTCACTCAGAACCTGAAATCATTACTTACCCGCAAAGCATTAGATTGGGCTTCGGCTGTATGGGACAATGACCCACAAGTTAAATCATGAGCCAATTATTTCGCCAATCATATTCGGGAGGTGCTTGAATACCCTGAGGGAGGAAAGGATGTGTTGACACAACTGCTGGAGTTACGTTAAGGCTCAGAGTCAGCTGCTGAATATGCGTTCAAGTTTCGCACCCTAGTTGTATAGTCGGGGTGGAATGAAGCCGCCCTGTTAGCTGTGTTCCGTGAAGGCCTTCACCCTACACTACAAGCAGACATGACGTGTCAGGAGACTAATGCTACACTCTTCCAGTTCATCACCACCACCAGTTGGACAACTTAAGGCGTCAAAACCACCCCAGTTCACGTTCTCGCAGCCGTCCACAACGAACTTCAAGTGGGATTATTTCATCAAGAGAATATCACCTTTTACCTCAATAACCCCATCATCTTAGGCCTTCCATGGCTGCATAAACATGATCCACACATATCCAGGAAAGAGGGAGAATTAACACACTGGTCACCTCACTGCATCCACACCTGCTTCAGCAACCAAGTGCCCAAGTCCTGTTTTATAACAGCCGTCGAAAGCCCAGAAAAGCACAGCTCCCCTTTCACTACCTGAGGAATACAATGACATGAGAGAGGTGTTCAGCAACGAGAAAGCCACTCATCTACCACCTCATTGTTCTTGGGACTGTGCTATCAAGCTACTCCCCAACGCCATGCCACCCAAGAACCAGATTTATCCACTATCTCTGCCAGAGAGTAAAGCTATGGAGGAGTATATCAAGGAAGCTCTCAATGCATGCTACATTTGTCCCTCTACCTCACATGCCACAGCTTGCTTCTTGTTTGTGGGAAAGAAAGATGGCGGCCTTCAGCCATGCATAGACAACAGAGGCCTCAATGCTATCACAGAAAGAAACCTGTATCCACCACCTCTGGTTCCAGCTGCTTTAGAACAACTATGAGGGGCTAAACTCTTCACCAAACTGGATTTAAGGAGTGCTTATAACTTGATCCGGATCAAAGAGGGGGATGAGTGGAAAACGGCCTTTCATACCACTAATGGACATTATGAGTACAAAGTCATGCCTTATGGATTAACCAATGCCCCCGCAGTGTTCCAATCCTTCATAAATGAAATATTCAGGGATGTACTCAACCAGTATGTGATAGCCTACATTGACGACATCTTGATTTATTCAGACTCCCTGGAAACCCATGTTCGCCATGTCACATGGTGCTCCAACATTTACTGCACAACCACCTGTATGTCAAACTAGAAAGTGTGAGTTCCACAGAGAAACTATCGCATTCTTGGGATATATACTTTCCCCGGCAGGAGTAGAAATGGACCAAGAGAAAGTACGAGCCGTAACTGAGTGGCCTGAGCCCACCACCATAAAGGAGCTGCAACGTTTCCTGGGGTTTTCCAATTTCTACCGACGCTTTATACGTAATTACAGCACCATTGCTAGTCCATTGACCTCTCTGCTTAAGAACAAACCCGAGAAACTCTCCTGGACCAATACTGCTAGAGAGGCCTTCATGAAACTCAAGCTCAGCTTCACCTCAGCCCCCATTCTCCATCACCCTGACCCAGACATTCCTTTCATTGTGGAAGTTGACGCTTCTAGTTGTGGTATCGGGGCAGTTCTATCTCAACGTTATGGTAACCCAGGAAAGTTGCACCCATGCACATTTTATTTCCGGAAATTGACAGCGGTGGAGGTTAACTATGACGTGGGGGACCGTGAGCTGTTGTCCATGAAAGCGGCACTGGAGGAATAGCGACACTGTCTTGAGGGCGCCCGCCACCCATTCATCATACTCACAGACCACCGTAACCTGGAACAAGTACGTGGAGCCAAACGCCTGAACCCTCGCCAGGCCCGGTGTGCCCTATTCTTCTTCCGGTTTCAGTTTTTCATCACCTATCACCCAGGTTTCAAAAATGGGATGGCCAACGCCCTCTCCAGACAACAGGAAGTCAAAGACTTAGTCTTGCATCCTTACCCCATCCTTCCTCCATGCCCCCATCTCAGCTCTATGTTCCTGCTTCATTACACCAGAGAGTTATGAAATGGGTCCACGAATCGCTTAGCTCGGGACACCCTTGGGTCAATCGTACCTCTCACTTAGACAAAAATTCTGGTGGCCTTCACTACACTCCGACATTGAGGTCTTTGTCAAATCATGCTCCAGATGCACTCAATCTTGTACCAACTGTCAGTTACCCGAGGGGCTGCTTCAACCATTACCTATTCCCCAACAGCCGTGGTCTCACATTGCCATAGACTTCATAACGGATCTACTGGACTCGGGGGGCTTCACAAGTCAACCAACACAGACGCCAACACCTCACCTATCGGGTAGGACAGTTAGTCTGGGTCTCAACTAGAAACCTGAAATTGAAACTCCCTTGCTGCAAACTTAGTCGCAAATTCATTGGTTCCTAGAGGGGGAGCTATGTCATGCCAGATGTCGAACACCAGATGGAGCCCTCTCCCAAATATTGGCACTTAATTGCCCTAGTTTCCAGATGGACATAAAGGCACACACACACAATTTAATGTGAAGTATTTGCCTTAGCATACATACCAAGCTTTTACTGTGTTATCCTGATTACTGTGTTTGACTCTTGTTTTGACTTCACGTTTTTCTGAGCTTGCCTAGTGTTTTGGATTTGTTTGCCTGGTTCACTGACTTCCTGGTTTTGACATTTTTGCTTCATATCCCTTTTCTTATTTTGCAATACAATGCAATACAATGCAATAACGCGAAGCATTGTCCCATCTAAAGAGAGACCAAGCCAATTGCCAATTGTGTCTGCTGTTTGGATTACCCGTGCTTTGATCTATGTGTACGTTCCAGTTATTCAAATTTTGGATTGAGTTTGGGACTCATGCCAGTTTAGTGGACTTTCCAGTATTGGACTCGTGCTTGTTATTCATGGTTTCTGAATTGTGCTTGCCATTGTGGATTTATCTCTACACATGGATCCTAACCAACCTTCCACTGGAGAGGCGTTACAGAATACTTTGCCAACTGTGGATCCAGCAGAGTGTGCCCATCTTCAGGTGGTGATTCAATGTAAGAAATTACAGACTGCCTCAACCCAGATTCCACTCCACAGCAGACATCTGAAAGAGCTTATTTGCAAAAAGGCTTACATATCATATAGAAATATGTTTAATTCAATTCAGTTTTACATTGGCTTACCTGTCTTACCAAACATTTAGAACACTTAATCCAATCAATTATTAATATGGGATCAAAGGGTATACGTGACCATGATTACCATTCAGTTTCACCTGACCATTTGGATGATAAAACCTATAACAATACCAAGCCAAAGTGTACGTGACTGTGATTACCAATTAAGGACATCCGGCTAGATGACAGTAATCAGCCATTTTGGGGGATATTCAGTTCTTACACTAATTTATATTTAAAGTGAAACTCAAAATTTTAAATTTAAATTACACACGAGAAACACTATAAAATGTTGTACAAATGTTGTACTGCATTCTTTCTGACTCCGATGAACCTAAAGTACTTTGTATTATGTATGTATTTTGTCACTGCAATGCTGCAATAAAGACCTTTAACACCCTCCATTTTATTTTTCTTACAAACAACTGGCTGCTCTGTGAGCTGCCCAGGAGTTACAACAGCAAGCCCCGCCTGCCCAAATTACTCCACCAGCCACCGCCGACCCCATACGCAGTGAGTTGGTATGCATGGCGCTACCAGAGAAGTTTTATGGCTCCGCAGACTGCTGCTGTGGCTTTTTGCAGCAGTGTGACAACTCCTTCACACACCAGCCTGATCGCAAAGAAGCTACCAAGTGTGCCTTCCTTCTGTCACTGCTCACCGGGAGGGCTCTCGACTGGGCATCCGCCATTTAGGATCATGACTTGCAGGTAAAAACTTCCTTCAACAGGAGGTTTTTAAGTACCCTGCGGGGGGTGCGACGTGTCAGTGCAGCTGTTGGAACTACATCAGGGGTCCGAGTCAGTGGCGGATTACGCCGTAAAATTTCGTACGCTGGCAGCGCAGAGTGGCTGGAAAGACCCAGCTAATAGGATCTATGTGCCCACCTCACTGCGCTCCTGAGTGGTAGAGTGGGTACACAAGATACCCAGCTTGGGCCACCCAGGCATATGGTGCACCACAACCCTCATACAGAACCAATTCTAGTGGCCCTGCCTGTCCCAGGATGTGGCGGATTACGTGGAGCATTGTGCTACTTGTTACCAGTCCCGAATGAGCCGCCAGCTTCCCGCAGAACTCCTGGAACCCCTGTCTGTTCCCCAGCGACCTTGGTCCCACATGGTGATATATTTTGTCACCGACCTCCCAGACTCAAAAGGGCATAACACGGTCTTAGTAGCCATAGACCTGGTGCCCCTGAAAGGCCTGCCCACGGCCATGGAGACCGCCACAATCTTGTTTAACCAGGTCTTCCATATCTATGGGCTTCTGGAAGACATCATATCTGCCTCATGGATCACAGCTCCCGTCCCGGGTTTGGAGGGCATTTTGCATTCACTTGGGAATTAATATTAGTCTCAATTCAAGTTACCACCCACAATCAAATGTGTAGACAGATTGGCTCAACCAGGAGATCTGCCGGTACCTGCGGTCTTACTGCAGTCGTCAACAGCAGCGATGGAGTGAGTTCTTCCCATGGGCGGAGTATGCAATGAGTCAATGTGTGTTTCCCACCTCAGGTCCCGGGAGATGGTAGAGCCCAGGAATCTGAATGACTCCACATGACAATGACTACCATCTCTACTGTTTTGTGTGTGTTCAGCTCAAGATTGTTGAGACTGCTAATGGTGAGGGAACCAGATGTAAGCTTCGCCAACCTCACTTGCTGTTGCCTGTCTGTCAGGAAGTCAGACAGTCTGACAGATAGGGATGGGCACAGAAATCTGCATCAGTTTGGTCTGGAGAAGATCAGGGATGATGGTGTTGAAGGCCAAGCTGAAGTCCACAAACAGGATCCTTGCATAATTTCCTGGTCTGTTGAGGTGTTGCAGAATAGTGCATTCCCATGTTGACTGCATCATCCAAAGACCTGTTTGCTTGATAAGCCATCTGATGGGGGTCCAACAGGGTTCCGGTGATGTCCTTCAGGTAAGCCAGAACCAATCTCTCAAATGACTTCATGACCACTGATTTGACGGTGACAGGTCTGTATTTGTTGAGTCCTGAGATTGTTTTTTTGGGGACAGGAATGATAATGGAGCATTTGAAGCAACAGGGGACTTCACACTGCACCAGTGATCTGTTAAAGATCTATGTGAAGTTGGGGGCCAGCTGGTCAGTGCAGAATTTCAGAGAGGCAGGTGAGACACCGTCTGGGACTGAAGCTTTCCTTGTCTTCTGTTTCTTGAAGACTTGACACAAATCCTCCTCACAGAACTTAAGAATAGGCTGTGTAGCAGGAAGGAGGCAGAGGGGATTTGCAGGAGGTGTTAATGGATGTGAGGTGTGAGACTGGGCTTTTCAAACCTGCAGTAAAACACATCCAGATCATCAGCTAGTTGTTTTTTCAGCTTTTCAGAGTACTTTCCTTTAGCCACTCTGATCTCCTTATTCAGTGTGTTCCTGGGCTGATTGTACAAGATTTGTCCCTATTTCTTTATGCATCCTGTTTGGCACAACGAAACTGTTTTACTTTTCCTGAGAATCATGGTTTGGTTCCTGAGAACCAAGGTATTTACCACATTCTGCTTATTTTGTCAAGGTGAACATTGTAAAAGGCTTCAGGAAAGTTTGCCAGGAAAACATTAAACTGTCAGGTCTGCTCAAAGAAACAGCAAACATTGTTGCACACAAAGATGAAATAGAATACCACTCTTAAGGAAGAACTGCCAGAGGATGGTGAGAAACAGCCAGTTTTGTTTCTCAGAGAAGTATTCCAGTGAGTATAGACAACATCCCATGGCAGGAAGATGTGGATAAATGGCCCCATCTTAAAGGAGTGCAAATACCTATAATTGATGCAGACATAGGATTGTTAATTGGAACTAATGCGGCAAAGACAATGAAACCAGTAGAGGTCATCCCTAGTGCAAACAACAGACCAGTTTTGCAAAGATGGCTAGCAAGGATGGCTATTCAACAGTAAACTACCTAGTCCAACGAAATGAAGACAGTCAAGTTTATGGTGCCTTTGTTTTTCCCTTTTAAAGCCTATGACTATCCCTCGCTTAGAGCTCACTGCAGCTACTTTAGCAGTACATGTAGTCAGAATGCTATGGAAGGAGTTATAGCTGCCACTGGAAGACTCCATATATTGGACTGATTGTACAGCAGTGCTTAAGTATATTGGCAACAAGATGTCAATTGTGCATAAAAGGGTCAGAACATCAACAAATTTTTGCAAAACAAATTGTGGATATTCGGACCTGCCAGTCAGCTGAGAAATGGCCAAAGTATTCAGATAAAATGGAGGAGCATGCAACAGCAGATCCAGAAGAGAAAAAAAGTGTATGCTCTTGCAGAAAGAAACAACAGATATAATGCAACAACTTACATATTATTATTCAACATGGACACGTCTTAAAAGGGCTGTAACGTGGCTCCTCAGATTAAGAAACAAGCTGTTAAATTTGTCCATAAAAATAAAAGAACTGGACTGAATTTCAACAAGCTGAGGCAGGAATAATTTGTTACTGCCAGTGAAATACATTTCATGAGGAAATCACCACTTTGCTAAAGGGGGTATCAGTAAAGGGGAGCAGTCACATTCAAACTCAGTCCGATGCACCAAGATGGGATTTTACACGTAGGTGATAGACTTAGTTGAGCTGCCACGCCTGAAGAATCCAAACATCCTGTTATTTTGGCCATTGAGTTTCAGAGCTCATTTTAGAGGAAATCTACCAAAGAGTAGGTCAGGGTGGGTGCAATCGTGCTGTCGGTTTTATGCCAAAAGTATTGGATTCCTAATGCAAATTCAGCTATAAGAAAGTTTCTGTCTAAGTTTACAACCTGTCTAGGATTACATGGTGCAATTGGATGGCAACAAATGGTGGATCTGCCATGTAGCAGAGCTTTACCTTATATTTACCAGAACAGGAGTTCATTATTTCAGTCCATTTAATGTTAAACAAGGAAGAACAACTGTAAGGAGATATGGCATTATCTATAGGTATTTGGCTAGGAGAGCTATTCACAGAATTTGCCGCATCATTGGACACAGACTCATTCGTTAATGATCTTCAACGCTTCATTGCAAGGAGAGGTCAAAGTTTTGGATATACATTGGAACAAACTTTGTTGGAGCTGAAAAAGAACTTAAAAGGGCTCTGGAAGAATGGAATACCTATACTTATACCAAGAAAGAAAATGCACTAATCTACCATGGTATCAAGCAAATGTTTAACCCACCATCTGGCTCTCATCATGGAGGGGTATGGGAGCATCTGATTAGATACAGGAAAATACCCAGTGTCACCCTGAGAGGTCAAAGTTTGGATGTAGGAGGCCTTCAGATATTCCTTTGCTACCTGTCAGTATTCTAGATTGTTCTAGGTTTTGACCTCTAGAGGTCCTCAGTGAACTCTTATACTATAAGTACTGTAATTAGTGTTATTATGCTTACATCTGTCTCATGCAGTTAGGAGTATTTAAGTGTCTTTGTCTCACAGTTTTTTGCTTGGTGTTTAGGTGTATCTAGGCTCTGGATTTTCCTTTTCTCTGGGTTATTTGAGTATTTTTTCTCATCTGTAGTTTTTGCTTAAGTATTCTTGTTTTCTTAGAGTTTTCTGAAGACTTCCCTTTTGGATTATTCTGTTTTTCGAGAGTTCCCTTGATGTTTTTTGTTCTCTTTACGGATTTTGTTGTCTGAACTTTATTAAAGTACACTGCATCTCAACTTTCAAGAGAAGCACAAGTGTGTCTCTCTATCGGATTCACCATCCCTCTGTGGCTCAGTCATTGAGAGTCAGCCTCTCATGCTGGAGACCCAACTTTGAGCCTTGGCTCTGACAATAACTATACCTTTCAATAATCTAAATGACTTAGAGACACTCACACCAAATCATATCCTTCTATTGAAAACCTAGCCATCTATGCCTCCTGGACTTTCCCAGAAAGAGTATTTTTTGTTGAAGAAACTCATGAAACTCATGGGCAATTGGTAAAGTCATTCACACAGTGAAGGATGAATATGGTCTAGTTTGCCAAGACCAAGACCAACTAGCTTGATAGACCAACTAGCTTTTTTTTTTGCTTACTGGGCACTGTGAATTTTTGAGCTTGAGATTGCTTGTGAGCATTTACAATTGTTGAATCGGAGATTGTATTTTGGTATTTTTTATGTTGATATTGTTTACTAGATTCTAGAGGTTAAGTTTATAATGTTCACTGTATGCTAGCTATCAAGTAATACTGGCACATGTGTAAACAGTGAAGCTTTGGTGGAATTGTGAGGGGGTTTTTTGCTGTTTTTTTTCCCCAAGTTGTGGAAATTAAAATTAATAAATGTTGTGGGTTTTTAACCATACAATGATTCTTGGAGTGAATATCTCTTAGACAGCTGAACATGAATAAGTTTGCCTCTACATCTGGTATACAAGTTCCACTTGAACAGATATTTGAAGAGATAGAGATAGAGATATTTGAAGAGAGCTGGATTGGGCCTGAGGATCTTCTCATACAGTAAGCACATTTTAGGGGTTCTAAGAATGTTAAAATTTAATGTTAAATTTTGCAGGGGCAGTCCTGTTGGCAACTGAAAACATTTTTAGAAGAAAAAAATGCTTTCTGTTGAATTGATGCAAGGAGATAAAATTGAGGTACAAATGGTTGATAAATAAATATAATAAATAATAATAAATGAATATAAAGAAAAGTGAAAGAATCTTGTTTTCTGCCTTACACCAAATTAAAAAAGGAATTTGCTACAAGCCACAAATGGCTGTGCAATCAACAGGAATAGATTATCATTGATCTCAACCCAGCCTCATGGTAATATTATTTTGTTGATATGGGTTTTGGGGGGGCACGGTGGCTTAGTGGTTAGCACGTTTGCCTCACACCTCCAGGGTTGGGGGTTCTATTCCCGCCTCTGCCATGTGTGTGTGGAGTTTGCATGTTCTCCCCGTGCCTCGGGGGTTTCCTCCGGGTGCTCCGGTTTCCTCCCCCAGTCCAAAGACATGCATTGTAGGTTGATTGGCATCTCTAAATTGTCCGTAGTGTGTGATTGCGTGAGTGAATGAGAGTGTGTGTGTGCCCTGCGATGGGTTGGCACTCCGTCCAGGGTGTATTCTGCCTTGATGCCCTATGACGCCTGAGATAGGCACAGGCTCCCTGTGACCCGAGTGTAGTTCGGATAAGCGGCTGAATGAATGAATGAATGAATGAATGAATGAATGAATGAATGAATGAATGAATGAATGAATGAATGAATGATATGGGTTTTGTTGGGCTTTGTGATTTTCGGTTCACTAGTTGCAACAGGAACTGGTAAAGGGGTGCTTGTCAAAATATAGGGGTAGAATTGTATCTAGTGCCATACTGTCCTGAGTTTATTATGCTGGTATCCTGTAAGCAATATTACAGTTAATAAAGGCTAGTATGTCACAATTCATATCTGCCATAGTTCATGGACAATCATTCACACCTGGGGTAAATCACCATGGCAAATCCATATATATGTATGTTTTTGAACAGTAGGAAAAAACTGAAGAAGCAGGGTAGCAACTGCAAATTTCCACAACCCGAGGATTGAACCCAGGACCCTAGAGCTGTGAAGCAGCATTATTATTCATAAAGTTGATTAAACTTCAATTAATGGCTGACCATTCCCCCAGGCAAGTGTGCCAATACCTTATCCTTTAACCATGAAAATACAGAGCAAACACAAGCAGTCATGAATCTCCTAGTAGAGGCTCTTGGAATTAGCATGTAAACAAGTGCCAACCTTGCTAAAGTAGAAACACTTAATATACTTCAGAATGAGCTGAAGTATATTTCAGAAACGTTGAAACGTTATCTAAAAAAGTGTATCTCTATTTCATCAGCATGTGATGTGATGAAAAGGTCGCCATGATAATGATGGAATCTCATAATAACTATGGTCCATGCATTTCAAGGTGTATTAGTATTTTTGGATTACTCACCATTACCATTCCAACAGCTATAATTTACTCATATACTGGAATCATCAGTCCACATGAGTAAAAAACAAGCTGTTTTTTGCCATGACAATAAAATATGGAGATTCAAAATATTTTTCAATGCACCTCTTCAACCATTTAATCAGCAACAGAATCTCTTCCAGTTTCAATTGCACTCAAGGGCTTTCACATTTCTATTATCCTCACCACCCAGAACCTTGATCAGTCACTTGATACACACACACACACCACTCACCCACACACACACACACACACACACACACACACACACACACACACACACACACATACACACACACACACACAGGGGTTGGCATCCACAAAGCACCAGGCAGAGGGAGGGTCATCAGCTTCACTCAGCTGAATTTGAAAGAGAGAGAAAATAAGCCACCATTACTTCCAGCCGAAGTGGAAATACCTCTCCCTCTGCTGTGTGCATCATCCACTGCTCTCCTTTTCTCTTGGAGGGTGAGCATCATTTTCAGGGTCACTGATTGGTTCGCTGAAGTTCTCGTCTCCACTGTGTATTGCCACCGCCTCCACCATTGCTGTCTGGGGTGCTGAATTGTTGCCTTCTTTTCAGACCAAAGGTGAATGTAGAGGAGAAGGTGATGGTCTGAGCTCTGCTTTCACAGTACCCCTCACCTCAGCTCCAAGCCTACTACCCCTCGGTGATGGCTCTACAGGGCATATCTCCTGGAGAGTGCATCCACGTTGCCATACAGGACCCGGCTCTATGTTCCTTCAGAGCAAGAAACCACTGAGTTACCTGGGCATTGGTGTCCTTTCCCTGCCATCCATTGCAAAGGAGCATGGTCGGTCACTGGAGCATTGATAAGGACATCATTTAGCTGTTGGAACACCTACTCTGTTTCATCCATCCAGGGGACCCCTTCTGTAAGGTGTTTCTTAGGGGCAAACCTCCAATAATATCCTGCTATCCCCAAAAAGGCATGTACTTTTTTTGTTTCAAGTTGAGGTAGTCCCACACTGCATCCACAGTCTTATCCTGTGGCTTATCAGGAGCCCCCAACCAATGCAGTAGCCCAGGTATTGTGCCCCAAATGATGTATTAGTTAGCCCCAGATAGCACCGTTAACCCTTCCTCAGACTCTCCAATACTTGATGATGATCCTTGATAATGTCATCATCCACTCCTCCCCCAGGTGGTCAGACCACTTACAATGGGTTTTAGCGCAATGTCCATTAATCTTTGAAACATCACTAGGGCCTCATGCAGGCTGAAGGGGAGGTACTGCCAGCAGCCACTGGCAGTGGAAAAGGCAGTCTTAGGTCTTGCATTGGTGGTTAGTGCCACTTGGCAGTAACCTTTCGTGAGGTCTAGCGTAGAGATGAACCGGGGTCTCCGAAGTCTCTCCATCAGGTCATCTATCCATAGGAGGCGGCAGGCATTGCGCTCTGAGACCGGGTTTAGCTTCCTGAAGTCATTACAAAGCTGAAGCCTTCCATCCAACTTCAACTTCAAATTTATATTAAAATTTTATTTGTCACATAGACAATCATACACAGTACAACATGCAGTGAAATACTTTTTACTGTCCTTGATATAAAAAGGGGCAAATTAATACTTGTTACGGGTGGCAGGTCCTATGTTGGACCACTAGGGGGGGTTTCCAGCAGGGGTTATGTTATGTTGTGTTGTTGTTGTTTGTCATGTGGTTGTTTTAGCCCCGCCTTATCCCTAATGTGTTCCCGCTGATGTTCACCTGTTCCTTATGTCTATAATTATGTTTAGTATATATAGTGGCCTTTTGCCAGGGTTCGGGGCTGGTCTTCATCTTTATGTTCCGTGTTCATGTGGCGTCGTTCATGGTGTCTATGTCTGCTTAGGATTTGCAATAAACCCCTGTCTGCTGTCTATCCCCGCGCTGGGTCTGATTCATCATGCTCTGGATACCGGAAACGTGACAATATTCAATTCAATTCAATTCAATTCAATTTTATTTGTATAGCGCTTTTAACAAAGAGCATTGTCTCAAAGCAGCTTTACAGAACATAAGAAACAATAAACATACAAACAAACAGTTCTAGATTTTACACAAAATTTTCCCTAGTGAGCGAGCCTGAGGTGACTCAGGCGACTGTGGCAAGGAAAAACTCCCTCAGATGGTATTAGGAAGAAACCTTGAGAGGAACCAGACTCAAAAGGGAACCCATCCTCATCTGGGTGACACACGGAGAGTGTGATATGAACAATGTCCTTTCTGCATTAGTTGTGTGATGCAGATACAGCATGTGTTATGTGTAAAATGTCCACATAGTGTTGGCAGTGCTGCTTTGATTACTCCAGTCCTCAGAAAGCAGAACCCGGCTGGAGCTGGTCCATCTCTGGATGCCACCGGAGCTGGCACAATCTCTGTGTGACTCGGGGGTGGGTAGAAGAAGGGAAACAAAAGGAAAGGGATTAGTGTAGCTGCTATTCATAATATTAGGAGGCACTAGATGATAATGTGCATTTAATCGGATGTATTGGAGTACAAGGTTATGGGATTTATTAGGTGTATGCCTGGCTAAAGAGATATGTCTTTAGTCTACGTTTGAACTGGGAGACTGTGTCTGAGCCCCGAACACTGTCAGGAAGACTGTTCCAAAGTTTAGGAGCTAAATACGAAAAAGCTCTACCCCCTTTTGTAGACTTTGATATTCTGGGAACTACCAGAAGTCCGGAGTTTCGAGATCTTAAGGAGCGTGGTGGATTGTAATGTGTTAGAAGACTGGCTAGATACGTGGGAGCTAAACCATTTAGGGTCTTGTATGTAAGTAGAGCTAGTTTATAATCAATTCTAAATTTAACAGGTAGCCAGTGCAGGGATGATAATATTGGGGTTATATGGTCATACTTTCTTGACCTGGTAAGGACTCTAGCAGCTGCATTCTGGACTAACTGTAGCTTGTTTATTGAAGGTGCAGGACAACCACCAAATAACGCATTACAATAGTCCAGTCTGGAGGTCATGAATGCGTGAACTAGCTTTTCTGCATCAAGAAGTTGCTTTCGGCTGTTCCCTGTTCGGGGTCGCCACAGCGGACCAACTGGTCCGCACAACAACTTGGCACAGGTTTTACGCCGGATGCCCTTCCTGCCGCAACCCTCCCATTTTTTCTGGGCTTGGGACCGGCACTGCATCCAGTGGCTGGGGTTGAGGCATTGGCTGGAATCGAACCCGGGCCTTTCGCATGATAGGCGAGAACCCTACCACTGAGCCACCAATGCCTCTCAACTAGCTTTTCTGCATCAGATACAGATAAAATGTTCCTAAGCTTGGCAATATTTCTGAGGTGGAAGAAGGCTATTTTTGTAATATCGGAAATATGTTTTTCAAAGGACAAACTGCTGTCTAATATTACGCCCAGGTCTTTCACTGTAGAGCTAGTAGTAATAGAACATCCTTCTAAGTACAGGTTGAATTTTGAGAGCATCTGTGTACTGGTTTTTGGACCAATCAGTAATATCTCCATCTTATCAGGATTTAGTAATAGAAAATTATCAGTCATCCAGTCTTTAATATCTTTAACACACTCTGTTAATCTAGACAGTTTAGATATTTCATCTGGTTTTGATGAGATATATAACTGTGTATCGTCAGCGTAACAATGGAAACTAATCCCATGCCTTCTAATGATGTTGCCTAAGGGAAGCATGTATATTGAGAAAAGCAGAGGTCCTAAAACTGAACCTTGTGGGACCCCATATTCCACTGGCATTACACTGGACATTTCTCCATTTAAATCTACAAAATGGTATCGATCAGACAGGTAGGATCTGAACCATTTTAACGCCTGTCCCTGAATACCTATGTGATTTTGTAAGCGGTCTACGAGAATGATATGTAATAACTGCTAGCTTGAAAGGTTTAGGGATGTTACCTAAACATAATGAGGAATTAATAATGTTGAGGAGAGGCTCTCCAGCTGTGTGTATCATTTCTTTCAGTAATCTAGTTGGAATTGGATCTAACAAACATGTTGTTGAATTAGCCGTGGTGATAAGTTTATACAGCTCTTCCTTCCCTATACCTGTAAAGCATTGTAGCTTTGAATGTGGAGCTTTAGGTTGGACTAGTTCACTGGATGCTGTCAAAGGTTGAACATCCATTATTTTATTCCTGATACTATCGATTTTGTCGGTGAAAAAGTTCATAAAGTCCTCACTATTAAGCTGTAATGGAGTACTCTCTTCAGATATCTGATGTTTTGTCAATCTAGCCACTGTACTAAATAAGAATCTGGGATTGTTTTGGTTTATTTCTATAAGTTTGCTCAAATGCTCAGCCCTTTTAGAGCCTGTCTATAGTTATAGTCTATAGGTCAAACAAAACATTACTAGACCAACTCATCGTTTTAACCATACACTAGATTTAGTTATATCACATGGAACAGATGTCACTGATATAGCTGTTCTACCTCAAAGTGATGATATCACAGACCATCACCTCTTAGTGTACACTCTACCTGTAGAACATATTACACACATCTCCCCTCGTTATTGACAGAAAGTTGGAGAGCTATCAAAATGTTTTGGCTAAGGCCCAGGACCTCACAATTAGAAGTGAGTATGGAGGGAATTATGGTGTTGAATGCTGAACTGTACTATACTACATAGTCATACTAATAGCATTTAACATAATTCCCCTTTCTGCTGTCCAGATGGCTCAGGGCTGTGTAATGGAGCTGTGCAATGTTGTCCTCGATAGATCAGTTGGGATGGTATGCAAACTGTAGTTGGTCCAGGGTCTCAGTTAGTGAAGAAGTGGTCCATCTTGCCTCTGATGGGGCAAGTAATGTGCTTGTAAAAGTTTGGCACTGCACATTTGTCCGTTTGCAGTCCTGAATGTCCCTCTGTAACTTTACCCAGGCCCTGACGTTATTCAGTAGAGATGAACAGGATGCTAGCCAGAGGAGCATGGTGTGCACGTATCCTCAGCCTGTTACTGATGTCACACAGCAGAGACTTGTTCCACCCATTTTTAATAGAATTATTACAGTGCATCCGTAAAGTATTCACAGCACTTCACTTTTTCCACATTTTGTTATGTTACAGCCTTATTCCAAAATATATTAAATTCATTATTTTCCTCAAAATTCTACAAACAATACCCTATAATAACAACATGAAAGAAGTTTGTTTGAAATCTTTGCAAATTTATTAAAAAAAACACATGTATATAAATATTCACAGTCATTGCCATGACACTAAAAAATTGAGCTCAGGTGCATCTTGTTTTCACTGATCATCCTTGAGATGTTTCTACAACTTGATTGGAGTCCACCTGTGGTAAATTCAGTTGATTGGACATGATTTGGAAAGGCACACACATATCTACATAAGGTCCCACAGTTAAGAGTGCATGTCAGAGTTCTTGTTGTCCACAGTTAACAGTGCATGCCAGAGTTGTTGTAGATTCTAAGATGGTGGCACGGCAGTAGCACGCAGTGGCCACTCCGGATCCAAAATGGTGCTATTGTCCTCATATAGCCCGACTACCATGACATATGGACACTAGATACAATGGTGTTCATGTGTACGACCACCAGACACTATTAGATTTTGGAAATCATGCACCAGCCAATGTGCATGATGAACTACGTAAAAGCCTTCACGATTTCGCTTGCTGTGGAGACTGGGCCCCGAGTTCTCGGCATCGCCCAACGATGGTGGCCAGGAGAGGAGTCGACGAAAGTGGTGCGCGAGAAAGTGAAAGCGCGGCAAAAGGGCGGGTGTCCGTGCTAGGCTAAAAACAAACCCTAGCTGGCCGGCACTCCCCTCCATACTTCTTTCCAATGTCTGCTCCCTGGATAATAAACTGGAATACATCCAACTCCAGCGAACTAATCGGCGTGAGTACAGACTGCTGCATCTTTGTTTTTACAGAGTTCCAGATGCCACCATTCAGCTAGATGGGCTAACCATGTTTTGTTCCTACAGAAATGCAGCTCTGTGTGGTAAGACTCGCGGAGGTGGTTTATGTGTTTACATCAATGTGGAATGGTGCAAGAACTCTGTGCTTGTTTCTAGTTACTGTTTATCGCTAGTGGAGTTTGTGACTGTTAGATGCAGACCATTTGCACTCTCCACTCACTGTACAACACCATTCTTTGCACTCACTGTACAATACTGTTCTTTTTTTTGCACACAGTTGGCGCTATGTGTCTTGTTTGTCTGCATTGTCTCGTCATTCCCTGCACTTATGTTGTATGTTTAGTTTAAAAATTCTGCACCTTACTTTAGCTTCATGTTTGCCCGCGTCACCCTGTATTTTGTTTTTGTTATGTGTAGCACCTCTGGTTCAGGAGGAATGTTTTTTCATTTCACCATGTACTTCATCAGCTATATATGGTTGAAGTGACAATAAAGCTTCTTTGACTTTGACTTTGGCAAACCAAGCCATGAAGTCCAAGGAATTGCCTGTAGACCTCTGAGACAGGATTTTATCAAAGCACAGTTCTGGGGAAGGATACAAAAAATTTCTGTGGCATTGAAGGTCCCAATGAGCACAGTGGCCTTCATCATCCGTAAAGGTTAGAAGTTTCCTAAAGTGGGCCACCCGGCCAAACTGAGTGATCGTGGGAGAAGGGCCTTAGTCAGGGTGGTGACCAAGAACTTGATGGTCACTCTCAAAGAGCTCCAGTGTTTCTCTGTTGAGAGAGGAAAACCTTCCAATCAGGCCTGTATGGTAGAGTGACCAGGCGGAAGCAGCAATGTACAGAGACATCTCTGATGAAAACCTGCTCCAGAGCGCTCTGGACCTCAGACTGGGGCGATGGTTCATCTTCTAACAGGACAACGACCCTAAGCACACAGCCAAGATAACAAAGGAGTGGCTACCGGACAACTCTGTGAATTGTCTTGAGTGGCCCTGCCAGAGCCCAGACTTGAACCCAATTGAACATCTCTGGAGAGGTCTGAAAATGGCTGAAAATGCACCGACGCTCCCTATCCAACCTGATGGAGCTTAAGAGGTCCTGCAAAAAAGAATGGGAGAAAAATAGGTGTGCCAAGCTTGTAGCATCATACTCAAAAAGACTTGAGGCTGTAACTGGTGCCAAAGGTGCTTCAACAAAGTGTTGAGGAAAGGCTGTGAACACTTACGTACATGTGATTTTTTTTGTGTGTTTTATTTTTAATAAATTTGCAAAGATTTCAAACAAACTTCTTTCACATTGTTATTATGGGGTATTTTTTGTAGAATTTTAAGGTAAAAATGAAATTAATCCATTTTGGAATAAGGTTGTAACATAACAAAATGTGGAAAAAGTGACACGCTGTGAATACTTTTCAGATGCACTGTATAATGTTGTTGTGTATCTGCTCACTTACCTGTTGTAGGTGGTAGTTGACGGCCTCCACCAATTTAACTACCATATAGGTGTCGTCAGGACCAACTGCCTTTCCACTTTTCATCCTCTTCAAAGCCTTCCTGACTTCATCCTTTCTAATCTTATCTACTTTCTGTTCCACAGAGTTCACCCCTTCTACTCTTTTTTCCCTCTCATTTTCCTCATTCATCAGCTCCTCAAAGTACTCCTTCCATCTCCTCTGTACACTCTCCTCACTTGTGAGCACCCTTCCATCTCTATCCTTAATAACTCTAACTTGCTGCACATCCTTCCCATCTCGATCCCTCTGCCTAGCTAACCTGTACAAGTCCTTCTCTCCTTCTCTAGTGTCTAACCTAGCGTACAACTTGTCATATGCCTTCTGCTTGGCCTTAGACACCTCCCTCTTCACTCTGCGCTGTAACTCCTTGTGTTCCTGTCTATTCTCTTCAGTCCTGTCCATGTCCCACTTCTTCTTGGCTAGCCTCTTCCTCTAGACACTATCCTGAACTTCCTCATTCCACCACCAAGTCTCCTTATCTTCTTTCCTCCTTCCAGATGACACACGCAGCACCTTTCTCCCTGTCTCCCTGATTACTTCTGCTGTAGCTTCCCAGTCATCTGGCAGCACTACCTGACCACCCAGAGCCTGCCTCAACTTCTGTCTAAATTCCTCACAACATTCCTCCTTTTTCAGCTTCCACCACTTGGTTTTCTTCTCTATCTTTGACCTCTTCTTCTTACAGACCATCAAAGTCATCCTACACACCACCGTCCTATGCTGTCTGGCTACACTCTCTCCCACTACCACTTTACAGTCACTAATCTCTTTCAGATTGCCTCTTATACATAGGATGTAGTCTACCTGTGTTCTCCTACCTCCACTCTTGTAAGTCACTCTATACTCCTCCCTCTTCTGAAAATAAGTGTTAACCACAGCCATGTCCATCCTCTTAGCAAAGTCCACTACCATCTGTCCTTCTAGGTTCCTTTACTCCAAACTTACCCATCACCTCCTCATCACCTCTGTTCCCCTCACCAACATGTCCATTAAAATCCGCTCCTATCACCACTCTCTCACCCATGGGAATACTCTCCAACACCTCATCTAATTCACTCCTCTCCTCTCACTCCACCTCTCTTTCTCCTCTAACCTACAACCTACCTGTGGGGCATTACCACTAACAACATTCAACATCACCCCTTCAATTTCTAACTTCAGACTCATCACCCTGTCTGACACTCTCTTCACCTCCAGAACATTCCTCACAAACTCCTCCTTCAGGACCACACCTACACCATTTCTCTTACTATCCACACCATAATAAAACAGCTTGAATCCTGCTCCTATACTACGAGCCTTGCTACCCTTCCACCTGGTCTCCTGTACACACAGTATATCCACCTTCCTTCTCTCCATCATATCAACCAGCTCTCTAATTTCCCTGTCATAGTACCAACATTCAGAGTTCCTATTCTCAGACCTACACTCTTACCTTTCCTCTTCTCTCTCTGTCTGTGCACTCTCCTCCCTCCTCTACCTCTTTGACCAACAGTAGCCCAATTTCCACCGGCGCCGATGGCAGTCGTTGTTAACCTGGGCCTCGAGTACTGACGATTCGCATGGTTAAATTTGGCAATGTTTTATGCCGGATGCCCTTCCTGACGCAACTCTCTCTATTTATCCGGGCTTGGGACCGGCACAGAAGTCACTGGACTGTGACCCCCATGGCTAGATTAGATTAACTAAATATAATGTTTACTGATAAAATTGGATACATTCTGCACCATTAAGGGAGCTTGCAACAAGCTTAAAGTTTTCTTTTCAAGAACAGCTTAGGACAATTACAGTTAAACTATACTGTAACATTACAAAAGTGTAATGTTTACTGAAACAAAAAAATAGATGCACTCTACACCATGTAAGCTCACTGAAACAAGTGTCCACTTTAAGGCCTTTGGATAATTACAACTAAACATTACTGTCATAAACAGTTTTTTAATGTTGTTAAAGAAAATTAGAGGTACTTTGCACAACAAGCATGCCCATTTAAGAACTGTGAATAGTTACAATTAAAAATTACTGTAACATTACAAAACTGTAATGTTTACTGACAAAATAGATGCACCATTCAGGTATAGGTATGAACTCTGGGTAATACAGTAGTAATACTTTATATTTATATACTTTATAAAACAACTGAAAGAAACTGAATATTACAGCATGAAACCAATTTTTCTAAATGTTCAAGTACTGCTATTTTATGAAACATGGCATTTAAAAGTAACAAATTACAACAAATTACTCAAACACATCTGAGAGCAGCTTTGTCTTCAGCGTTTGTACTTTATTAGATAGCTTGTTGCCATCTAGCTCCAGAAATAACTTCTGCAGTGCTTCAAAAGTGTACCTGAGGTCAGGAGGGTAGCTCAAGTTCAGTGCATATATCAGTCCTATCAGCATGGCTGTGGCATATGCTACATTGTTGAGATCTTCAAGAACTCAGACCCTCCAATACCACTCCAACATGTACTGGGCAATCTTCAGTGTATGAACCTTTCATAAACAATCCAAACTCAGTCTTCTGGATCGAGTCCTGAGTACTGGGTGCATCTGTATCCTATAGAGGAGAATTACAATGATAGGTTTGAGATTACAATAGAGTTTTGAAGAGTATCCGTCCATCTTGGAAAAGAAAGTAGACACCAGTGGGACTGTTTTGATTCGCTGAAATTGTGCACAAACCTACAATAGACAAAGAATAACTTATCATGAATCCCATTAAGTTTAATAGAAATAACAAATTATTCACTTAAAAACGTTCACCTACCTCTTCTTTTCTGAAAAGAGCAGGCCATCTCATTTTGAAAGAGGCAATTCCTTGACCACCTCATGCACAGGATGAAAGTGACAGAGATGGTGAGGAGCAGGTACTTCACTTTGAGATGTATCCAAATGTGGCAAGGGTGAGTTAGTCTCAAGGACACTTGGTGTTGTCAGAAATACCACTTTCAAGGTACTTTTGTCTTGAATTTCAGATGTGGACAAGAGATTCATAAATTCATTGTCAAATTCAGGATCCATGAATTGCAATCTTAAATCTCCTTGTAGGTTACACTGTTTTTCAATTTCCTTTGAGAGATCACTCAGAGAGCAGAAGTTGGCATGCCATTCTGGAGGATCACCTTCTGTGAGTTGTGCTCTCCAATAATAATTCTTAGTCAGATTGGAGAAGTCATTGTGGTAAAACTGTGGGAAAAAAAAGAATACAATTAGTTTGTGAAAATAGGTGAGTATGGTAATGATAAATGCAATATGGAAATGCATTATGGAAATGAAAAGTAAATTGTGAAGTTCTTTATACTTTATGTATGCACTCGTCTTTTCAAAGTCACCAAAGGCAAAGGGCCAACCATATAGTCAGCCAAAGGCTAATCATCAGCTAATTCATCATGTTCTACAAAGAACATCTCTCTTGTTGGTGATGCATGAGCTCAAATGCCCTAAAGTGTTCCCTGTACCAACCACACAATCATCTTATTATGAAGTACAATATCTTTTGAACTATACAAATTTGGACAATTTCTCCAAAGTACACAATACTCAAGTATACTCAAGTTGAGTACACAATACTCAACTGCTAAAAGACATCAATATCACCCAAAAAACAGCACAACATGTGACTTAACACAAAAGCCAAATATAGCACACATCGTTCAAATGCATGAATAATCATTCATTCATTCATTGTCTTCCACTTATCCAGAGCCAGGTCGCGGGGGCAGCAGTCTAAGCAGGGATGCCCAGACCTCCCTCTCCCCAGACACTTCCTCCAGCTCTTCTGGAGGGACCCCGAGGCGTTCCCAGGCCAGCCGAGAGACATAGTCTCTCCAGCGTGTCCTGGGTCTTCCCCGGGGCCTCTTTCCGGTGGGGCATGCCCGGAACACCTCTCCTGGAAGACATCCCAGAGGCATCCGAAACAGATGCCCGAGCCTCCTCAACTGCCCCCTTTCGATGTGGAGGAGCAGAGGCTCTACTCCGAGCTCCTCCCGGGTGACAGAGCTCCTTACCCTATCTCTAAGGGAGCGCCCCGCCACCCTACAGAGGAAGCTCATTTCGGCCGCTTGTATCCGGGATCTTACCCTTTCGGTCATGACCCAGAGCTCATGACCATAGGTGAGAGTAGGAACGTAGATTGACTGGTAAATTGAGAGCTTCGCCTTCCGGCTCAGCTCCTTCTTCACCACAACAGACTGGTACATAGACCGCATTACTGCTGCCGCTGCACCGATCCATCTGTCAATCTCATGATCCATCCTTCCCTCACTTGTAAAAAAAGACCCCGAGATACTTAAACTCCTCCACTTGAGGAAGGACCTCCCCTCCAACCTGGAGGGTGCAAGCCATCTTTTTCCAGTCAAGAACCATGGCCTCTGATATGGAGGTGCTGACCCTCATCCCAGCCGCTTCACACTCAGCTGCAAAACTCCCCAGTGCATGCTGTAAGTCCAGGCTTGAAGGAGCCAATAGGACAACATCATCTGCAAAAATCAGCGATGAAATCCTGTGGTCCCCAAACCGGACTCCCTCCAGCCCCTGGCTGCGCCTAGAAATTCTGTCCATAAAAACAATGAACAAAACCGGTGACAAAGGACAGCTCTGTCAGAGTCCAACATACACTGGGAACAAATCTGACTTACAGCTGGCAATGCGAACCAAGCTCCTGCTCTGGTTATATAGAGACCGAACAGCCCTTAACAGAGGGCCACGGACCCCGTACTCCCAGAGCACCTCCCACAGAATGCCACGAAGGACACGATCGAAAGCCTTCTTCATGTCCACAAAACACATGTGGACTGGTTGGGCAAACTCCCACGAACCCTCAAGCACCCTGTGGAGGGTATAGAGCTGGTCCAGTGTTCCACGACTAGGTCGAAAACCACATTGCTCCTCCTGTATCCGAGGTTCGACTAACGGTCGGACTCTCCTCTCCAGTACTCTTGAATAGACTTTCCCTGGGAGGCTGAGGAGTGTGATCCCCCTATAGTTGGAACACACCCTCTGGTCCCCCTTCTTAAAAAGAGGGATCACCACCCCAGTCGCCCAGTCCAGAGGCACTGTCCCTGACCGCCACGCTATGTTGCAGAGACGTGTCAGCCAAGACAGCCCCACAACATCCAGAGACTTAAGGTACTCAGGGCGAATCTCATCCACCCCCAGTGCCTTGCCACCAAGGAACTGCTGAACTACCTCAGTGACCTCAGCTTGGGTGATGAATGAATCTACCTCTGGGTCCTCGGCCTCTGGTTCCTCTACGGAAGGCGTGTCAGTGGGATTGAGGAGATCCTTGAAGTATTCCTTCCACCGTCTGACAATATCCCTAGTCAAGGCCAGCAACTCTCCACCTCCACTGTAAACAGTGTTGGCAGAGAGCTGCTTACCCCTTCTGAAGCACTGAACGGTCTGCCAGAATTTCCCCGAGGCCAGTCCTTCTCCATGGCCTCACCGAACTCCTCCCGAGTTTTTGCTTCCGAGACCACCCGGGCTGCAGTTCGCTTGGCCTGCCGGTCTGAATAATCCATTAAGTTTTAAACAAACATACAAATACTTGACTACTATATAAAAGTTGTTTTTGGCTGCTCCCTGTTCGGGGTCGCCACAGTGGACCATATGGTCCGCACAACAACTTGGCACAGGTTTTACACTGGATACCCTTCCTGACACAACCCTCCTATTTTTCCAGGCTTGGGACCGGCACTGCATCCAGTGGCTGGGGTTTGGGCATTGGCTGGGAACTGAACCCAGGCCTTCCACTTGTTAGGCGAGAAACCTACCACTGAAACGCTAAAATCACCCCAAAACAGAGCATTAAGTTCAATACCGACCAAATGCAATGAAAAGGATAAATGAAACGCACCTCCTTAAATCGCATTAAATCATCCATACAATATTCAACTGCAATATAAAAGTGCCACAACAAAGCAAAAAGTTTAAAATGAAATAAAGAACAAAAATCCTTAAAATTTCTTACCTGATGCTTCTCTTTAACGCCACCTCCTTCACACTGTCTTCCAGAGATCCATTATAAAACGTCACATCCGGTTTTTTAAATTACAAACTTAAGTACATTTCATTAGTTTAACAAATGACAATCAAGTGTAGCGGAAATTGGAATGATTTGTTTTAGGGTAACACAATACACTTATGTTTTGACCGAAAATGAAACATATGTGTGTTATTTTAACACTAAATATTTGGGTAAAACAAACAGTGCCACAAAACCCATTTTTTGAGTGTGGATAGCTCTATGCTGACACTGGGGGCACTGCTGAAAGAAGGCCCTAACTTCCACATTCATACCCGACCATAGAAACTGGTACCTTAGCTTCTCCTTTGTGTTTCATTCCCACAGGTGGCCCCCCAGTGAGTATGCATATGCAAGGTGCATCAATGGTGGTTCTTGTTCGGGGAACAGTAGGTCACAGGGTTGTCTACAACATACAGTGTGGTAGTAGACTAATCTGCTTGCATATGGAAATATGTGGCTGTAAGCTTAGGTTTGCTGTTGACGTTCATGCCTATAAATTCACTCCCTGTCCCCAAGTAATGTTAAGCGATGGAATGGCTGGGTTTTTGAGTGCCCCCTGTCGTGGGATCTCCAGTGTTGTGAGAGCATATTCTAAGGTCTTGAGCATCTCACGGTCACTGCTGGCTCCCCATAGCCTAATGGCTGTACGCTCCTCAGGCGGTTGCACTCAAGCTATCAGTTGTTGTCAGCTTTTTTGGCTGTAGCCATCTCTGTGTAGTATGAAGGAGCTGATCCATTTGGTCCATGTGGGTTCAGGTCTTAATGGTATGACCAACAATAAATGTTTCATAGTTGTCACTTATTGGTTCACTGTACTTCTTGTTTTGGCCCACATCCCACATTACCACCATCGCTGTCTGTGGTGCTAGTATGAGGAGCAATCTTTAATTGTTTAATTGTTTAATTGTTTGAATTATATATACATAAAATGTATAATATATATAATCATTTTATGTATATATAATCACTTTTTCTCTTGATTGTGATATATAGTGCATTTGCTTGAATGATTATCTTGTGAGTTTTCTCTAGGTCTCTATGTCTTCATATACTTCACCAATGCTTCACTCCAGGGATTATCAGTGGGATTTAAAAGCTCTTTCATCCATCATTGTTAAACATGTGTTATATCTATTCAAAATATGTGCTACTATTATCATGGTATTTTCAATACCATGTTGTCCCTTGTTAATTTCTATATTAAATGAATATTAAAATATCTTCTAAATCTTTTTTTCTGGCAAAGAATACAGTAGTCTTTACATCAGGTGTCTTCAACCAGTGAACCCAGCAAAGTATTTCAGTGGTCCATACCAAGCATTATTCATTCATTCATTGTCTGCCGCTTATCCGAACTACACTCGGGTCACGGGGAGCCTGTGCCTATCTCAGGCATCATAGGGCATCAAGGCAGGATACACCCTGGACGGAGTGCCAACCCATCGCAGGGCACACACACACACACTCTCATTCACACACTCTCATAATCACGCACTACAGACAATTTAGATATGCCAATCAACCTACCATGCATGTCTTTGGACTGGGGGAGGAAACCGGAGTACCCGGAGGAAACCCCCGAGGCACGGGGAGAACATGCAAACTCCACACACACGGCGGAGGCGGGAATCGAACCCCCAACCCTGGAGGTGTGAGACAAACGTGCTAACCACTAAGCCACCATGCCCCCCACCAAGCATTATAGCAACACCAATTAACATATGAAAAGATTGCAGCTGCAATTTGTCAAAATGATCATGACTTTTGTAGTGAATCCTCTGTTATGTCTTGTTGCAGGTGGTAACATACTTATGTTAACATATTTATGTTAAGGCAGCTCATTATGAAAGGTTAACATGGCTTGTTAAAAATTTTTTGATGAAAACAAAAAGTTTGAAGTCGAATGGACAGAGAAATATACATTAACAGATGCATAGAGAATGAGCTGAAATTATTACTACACCACCAGAACTTCACATCAAGTATATATTTATATTCAAGGCTGTAGAGTGGCTTGTGTCCATTTCTCATTAGGAAACGTGACAGTTAAAAAAAAACATTTTGGTGAGCTGTCCATGGTCCTGATTAATGTTATTAGCTTAATGTTATTACAAGTGGAACTTTAGAATCCAGCTACAAGGATAGTAGTGTACTATACTCATTTTGTAGTAGACTTCCACTGACTAGTAGGGAAGGAATGCATTTGTTTTTTGGATTTATCTTTAGATGGATGTTCCAGTGTTCTTTGGAATTGTACAACATGAAATCACTCTGAAGACACTGTGTTCAGTAAAATGGGATAACTATGGCATTTCATAAAACATGAATTGCATTATCTGTGCTCATTTTAGACCACATCTGATCACTTAAATGACTTCATGACAAAGCAGCCCATAATGCATGGAGGTGCCTTTTCATCAACCATTAACGATCATGACATAAGAGAATATTATGCTTTCAGGTTTCATTTTATGTCATAGCTAATACATCTGCATTGCATCTTACTAAGTAAAAGATGTGCATTTTTACCTTTCATCCACTGAATAACTTGCTTACGCATCTATTTACATTTGAGTTCCATTACAAGTTCAATTACTGCCTCTTTCTGAATTCATCATTGATGTAGTAGAATCCTCCTTGCTGGATGGTGTTAAACCTGAAAGTGCATAGGTGACCTGACAGGAAGTCAGATTTTTAAAGGATTCCATCATTCCATGCATCTCTGATACAATCTCTGTTCTCTGGATGCATGTCCCATTCGCATTCTTGTACTTCTTACAAGCTACAGCTTACAGCTGTTCCCTCTAGCTGTAGAGAAAAGAGGTCATGAACAAGTGAAGTAACCCCTCCTCCCTTAGTCCATCTCTCTGACTCTCTCTCTCTCTGTCCCCACCATGCAGCAGCATCACACTGGAGAACAGTGCAGCAAGTTTAGAAGCCAGATAAAGTGAGCTACATGCAATGCAGAGTCAAGTGAAATTAACTGTTATTAGTCATCTTAATAGACAAAACCTTTAAACTTCTAACATAAACTAAACTCAGACTTAAAATTTCAAACAGTAAATTTAAATTTAAATAACTTGTACAATGTTGTACCCAGGAATAGGCTCAGTGGTAAAATTTCTCAAAGGGCAAACAAACAAATTGCAATAATATTTAGATTTTATTATGCCTTTATTATGCCGAGAACAAGAGAAAAGCACACTTCATTGCCGAACAGCGACACCTGCTGTGTATACTTTAATAACGCTAAGAACAGGATTATTTATGGATTTAAATGTAAACCATTACTAAATAAATAAATAAATAAATAGCAGTAATAATAAATACTATTATTATTAATTATTATTATTGTTGTTGTTTTGTTGTTGTTCAAACTGTTTAATGTGCTACTGGAAATGTAAATATATATATATATATATATATATATATATATATATATATATATATATATATATATATATATATATATATATATATATATATATATATATATATATATATATATATATATATATATATATATTATCATTAGTAGTATTAGCAGCAGTACTGGAAACTACAAAATATAGATGGAAGAACTCCAGAATAATGCAGGTCAAGAGCTACTCCTGTCATTCAAGACCAAGACTGTGTGGCAATCCTGGCCACAGAGTCACCCAAATTGGACAGTTAAAGACTGAAAATGACCAAGTCAATTTCCCCTAATCTTCAACTTGCCAGTTTGGTTGATCCTGTGCCCACGATAAAAAAAAATAAAAAATTTTGCATGTTGATATGCTTTTGTGCTTACCACAGTTATAAACAGAGTTTATTTTAGTTACTATATCCTTCCTGACAGCATGAACTAATCTGCCAATTATTCTCTGCCATTCCCACACAGAACTGTTCCTCAATGTTCTTTTTTGTTTCTCGCATCCTTTTGTTGACTCTAGAGACTGTTTTGTGTGAAATTCCTAGAAGATGAGAAGTTTCTAAAATACCCAAATCAGCACATCTGTCACTAACAACCAACTTTTTTGCATCTTTTCCCTTTAATGACATGATCAGCCATCATTGATATATGATCACCCATAATGCAGTTGCCAGTTCACTGGTTGTCTTTCCTTGGACCACTTTTGGTAGGTATTAACCACTGCATAGCAGGAACACCCCATAAAACCTACAGTTAGAGAGGTGATCTTGTTGTCTAGCCATCACAATTTGACTTCACGTGAAGTGAGTGACATGGATTATTATTACAGGTGGATGGGATATATTAGGCAGCAAGTGAATCACATGTGTTGAAGCAAGAAAAATGGGCAAGTAAAAAGGATCTGAGCGACTTTGACAAGAGTCAAATTGTTATTGCTAGACAGCAGGGTAAGAGCACCTCTCTGGCTGTAGGTCTTATATATATATATATATATATATATATATATATATATATATATATATATATATATATATATATATAAAATATATACGTATGTTTGTACACACACAGGCACGCAGACAAAATTGGTGTTTTTATGAAGTCATTTTATGAATTAGCGACTGGAGAACATTTACATTTCCTTACACAATATTTTTTAAGATTTTTTTTTCAATCTAAAATATCCGTTTATGTAAAGCGCACGTCAATGTCTTCCACTCAGTGGGGAGTGTTGTGCTTGTTTTAGCAGTGACCTCCTTCCCGGTTCCCTCCCCAACAAAGTCACGGTGGGCGGGTCAACAACGCTCAGTTTTCAGGCGCTGCAAATGTCATAGCCCTGATGTCGGCCACTGATTCGTTCCTGTCTGGTGCAACGTCACGATCATGATTAGAATTGATGATCGGACGTTTTGATTTCATTGTCTGGCGCAGGGGCTGGTGAAAAAAAATCTGCTGAATTCGAGCAGCTGCAGATTTGTCAACAAAGAAAGGTATCTATCAAATTAATTTGCTCTGGTATTTTTATGCTTTCGATGACACACAGGGTCGGCCCGGAATAGCTTGGGTTATATTTTAATCAGGGTATGGTTAAGGCACTGCATATAAAATAAAAGTTTCGCGTGGAAGATGATGGTTTCCCCGGGCCTAGCGTCCCTGTCGAAACGTGAGATTACGAATATTTCCTCAAATCCAGTCTCTTTATGGTGATGTACTTCATTTTTCGCCTTGCGTTTGTTGGTAATGTTGTATGGAAAGTTGTATTGTTTTTTTCTCCATTCAGGGCTGTGATGATTCCTGTGCTGATTCGGGCGGGCGGATGGCGTTTTCCTCATCACTTCCATTGGAGATGTAATCATTATTTAATTCGCTAGCCATGCGCACTAAGTGCCTTGGAAAAGAACGAATGAAATAAATAACCCTTGCAATGCCTGTCTCCTTATTCGGCCTTTGAAACTCATAAGGCATTGTCAAATTATAGCCACAAAAAATACTGAATAAAATGCATTTGAAAAAAGTTAATTTTCTGGAAGACTACGGATTTATCTACTTAATGGAATATTCGAAAGTGACTTTATTTAAACCGGTTATATGTTTAATCTGGTTCGTAGTCGGCTACCGCTGTTATAGTGTTTTTAGCACTGGAGCTAAGCGCTAACTGCATCAAGGGGGTATCGGCCAACTGAACTTGCAGCACACTACCGTGTGTCTTTGTTCAAAAACTGCCACAAGCTTTAATAAGAGACCAGATAGGACGGAGGAAATTTCTGCCATAGGACTACCTATTTCATTGCAACTCTCAGGTCATGCTAGTTAGGTTATGTTCTCTGTTGTAGTTTATTCTTTTTACTGTACGTAGAACGGCAGAGGAACGCTGCTAAGCAGCATGCTTTGTGCTAATTTATGGCACTCAGTAATGTTGAATCAACTTAGCCAGTTTTCGAGTTTTTCTAGTCTTGCTGCGCTTGGCTCATTTTTTAGGAGGGACGTGTATTTTATCACTGCATAGATAATAATTCGATGAAAAGTATCGTTATAGCGCATAAAATGAACAAAAATAAATTGAGCAAACGTTACCACGTTCCAGAAAGTCTCTTTTGTTACATTTTGTTAAAAAAAAAATCAAAATATAACTGAATGATTATTTCAACATGTTTTAACTGAAATTTCTAAATTTTAAAAGTCCTGATTTTTCTGGAATAATACTTAATAAATTAAACGTCTTAATAAATGAAACTCCACCCTGAAAAATATTAAGTATCTTCTGAGCAATTCTGGTGTTAATTTGTTGGGTGATGTTATTCTTATGAGAAGTTAGCAATTCTGTACTTTGCTGATGTCACAGGGTACCGTTGCTAGTGCAGTTACAATGGTGTTTAATAGGCGAAAGTAATTCACTGATCTCATGACATGAGGTATAACGGTCAAGTTTATTTATTGGCTCCTAAAAAGAAAATAAAAAGCAACCCTTATTCTCATCCCTTATTTTACAGTGACATTCAATTGTCATTTTAATGGGAAATGTAAATTAGTGGAGCAGCAAACCTTAGACATCTTGATCACAGATAGTTTCAGATGCAGCAGAGTTACATCGGAGACAGACCTCGTCTAGTTAGCAATCTTTCGAATCTGATCTGTTTGAGGAGAATGTACAGATGAGGAGATGGAAGAGGTGGACAGACTATTGTCTGCTGCATTAGTTTCTTTAGTTTGAGATGAATTCTCACATTGTGGGTAAGAAACCATTAACCAAAGTTAAAATAGACCAATGTGTCTACTAATGAACATGATGAATGTCGGATTAGAATTTGAAAAGAAAATATGCTTTGTTAAAAAATATCATGTTAATCAGAAATCTTAATATGTAATTCATTCAGGGTATACTTACATACTGATTTGCCAAGTTTGAATGCACATGGTCTTTGATTTTTCACTCAGTTATATCGTGACCCATTTATTTCAAACGTACTTGACAGGAGGGCAGTTGTTGAGTTTCTTCAGTAAGAATTCATGATACACATAGATAGGGCCGCAGCTATCGATTATTTTAGTAATCAAATATTCTACTGATCATTCTATCGATTTATCGAGTAATCGGATAAGAAGTACTTTTTCTTTATTAAAGAGGAATACTAAATATGCAAGAGAAAATAAGACAGGTCTCTTAAAATGAACAACTAAGTTGTTTCCTATTTAGAAAAATGAATATAAAATTTGAACCCATTTATTGCATTTAATTGACATTCAAAATGCAAATACAAGTATATAAATAAAAAACTTAATTACTTAAAAAAAACATAAACATAGTACAACCTAAAACATAATAATAATGATACCTAAACATTGCATTTATGTTGTGCAACTAAACTTTCACGTTTCAGTCTAAATACAGCTCAAGCATGACATAAGCCTTTACTGTCTTCCTGGAAGGCTTTGTGGCTTTTCTAAGGCAAAAATTAGTGGACAGAAGGGTAACTTGGAACAAGAGTCCATGCACAAAATAAAGAAAAACACAGTTTTCTGTAACATAAAATTAGAGGTATTTGGAAAATAAACCCTCTTAAGTGTCTCTCTACATAGTGGTGTGTGTGAGTGAGAGTGACAGAGAGAGTGTGAGGCTATCAACATGAATGACAATTAGGCTTTCACAAAACCTAGCTAAATTAGGGACATCATAACTAGCACCATATTGATTTGGTGTTAGTCACTATATGTAGCCACAATCGACACATTTTTACGGGCCTTAATTTCAACTAGCAGTCATATTGATTTAAGCTAAGTGCGAATGCTAACGTTAGCTTGTGTCGACTCCGTGGACTGGGTGTTTTCGAATGAGATATTGAAGTATCAACCTTGTACTGTTGTGGTAAACCAGTTCAATCTTACAGTAATCACACTGTACAGAGTTTTTTTTGTTTTAGTTTGAAATGATCCCAAACTTTGAAAACTTTCTTTTCTTTGGCCTGAATCTTTTCTCCCCGAGTGTAGTGGGTTGTGTGTCTGTAATAATGGTCCATGGAAACGCAGTGCTCTGTGTGTAGTTACAGTAAATGGACTAAATGAAGCTTTCGAATCAACTAATTTGCCTCGATTTTTTGTATTCGAATTACTCGAGTTACTCGGCGAATCGTTTCAGTCCTACACATTTGGACTTAGAGTATTTTTGAAGACAGCTTTCATTAATTTTTTAGTCAAACGTGTAGGTGAAGTTGTTTAAAAAAATTATATCAAAATACCTTCAGGAAAGTATTTTAAACGTTTATTGAGCAGAGTCAACAACAGCCCAAAGGCTTTCATTATTAGTGCATTTCAAGGTGTTTTTTCCCTTTTGATAGTAAAGGGAAATGTGCTGAAATTCTTGTCTGTGGCAAAAATAACAGGCTGAAAGAAAAACACTTTAGGGCATTTCATTGCTTTGTCCAAATCATTACTGTTTGTAATTCTGGTGGTATGTAAAGTGATTTTGGATATTCCTCAAATGACTAATGTGCAGAACACACTTATTTTGTCTTACAGATGTTGTTGAATCTAGTGCCTTGAGAGCCAGTTCACCTACAGTCAAGTCATGCCACAGAGTGAAGATCCTCATCATAGCCCCAGAATATGTTAGAACTTGCCAAATTGTATTGAGATGTTCGCAAAAATATCAGGCAAGTAAAAGGGAGCGAAGTTGTGATCCTGTGCATGCTGAATGGCTTGCCGGAGTGAAGTGGTTGGGATCTCATTCTCACCTTGCCTGAAGTATGGAAGCATGGCAGGACAAGCGGGGTGTACATACTGTGAGTACTGTGTGCACAAGAATAAAACCTCAGAATGGGTTGTAAAATGATTTGGATGATTTGGCACATGACAGGTTATCTGCTTTTTAAATCCACTCTGTATAATATTTTGATATTTTTTTTTCTCTCTCTCTCTCTCTCTCTCTCTAAAAAAAAAGTGTATTACAAACTAATTGCTAAATACCATTTGGGAACTTTTTTATTAACCATTTAGTGAGTATGTCATATTGTCTGTTTTTTCAATTAAAAAGTCATTTGCATTGTAGCTTTAACAGTAAAAGAGACTTTATAAAGAGACTTTATGAAAAAAATGTTTTTTATTTTTCTTTAGATGAATCTGCGGTCTGTGTTTACTGCTGAGCAACAGCGTATCCTTGAGCGTTACTATGAAAATGGGATGACCAATCAAAGCAAAAGCTGCTTCCAGCTCATTCTTCAGTGTGCTCAGGAGACCAAGCTTGACTTCAGTGTGGTCCGGGTTAGTCATTTATTCAATGGACTTTATGGCTCATTTGGTCTTGGGGAAATATTTTTTGAGCAGCTAAGAGAATTGGAGAAATAAAAATAAAAAAGTGATAATACTGTTGTTCTTTTTTTTTACACAGACTGGTGCAAAAACATCCAGTGAACTTCAGTTCTGATAGCAGAAAGACTTTGTTGATGGCTTTTCTCATCAACAAAGTGTTTCCACCTGTAGAACTGCCTTTCACTGGATGTTTTTTTTTTGTTTGTTGTTGAAACACTGTTCTGTTTCAACTCTGCATAATGTTGCATGTGAACATCCCATCAAATTAGCCATGCCACAGACACCGAGATCATATTTTTACCCACTCTGTTTGTTGTGAACATTAAATGATGGGCTGTAATTGCATGAGCATATGCTCTTGATTGCTGCCACACGGCTGACTGAATGGGTAAATTTGTGAATAAGCAGTAAGTACAGGTGTTCCTATTAAAATGGCCTATGTAAATATTTCTGCTTTCAGGTGTTAAATACCCATCTCAAACACTGTTCCACACATATAGTGGTACCACAACAAAAATCTGTAATATTTTTCTGTATTTTTAGGGTACAACAAATATTTTTGTTGTAAATAACAGCTTTGAATATTAAATATGAAACTGTCACTCAGCACTTGATTGAGTCTTTTTAGGTTATTGAGTTTATTGAAGGTAGTTCCCTCAAAGTGATTTGTTAGGAAAGTTTTCAGAATAGACTCAAGACAAAGTTGATGCAACTGAGTGGTTAGTAAACAGGAAAAAATAAAGTGGATCTTGCGTTAATAGTTTGCTATTTGTGACTTTGCAGACATGGGTAGGCAACAAGAGACGAAAGCTGGCTTCCAAAGCTGATAAGAATGGTGTGGTGTGTTTGCCTAACCATGCCATTGTCAGTGCGGGAGGAACTCTTGGCCCAGTATTAACGACAGATATGGCTGCTGTGTGTGGTGCTCAGCATAGGCCATCTATGGTTCACCTTCTTTCTCCCCAAACCACCTGCCCTTCATCTTCCTCCTCCTCCTCCTCCTCCTCCTCCTCCTCTCCATCCTCTAATGGATCCAAAAACAATAATGATGTTATAGTAACTGGTGCTTACTCTCTCCCAAGCATTGTCAATCACATAGGGTCTTCATCCCAGAGCAGGGCAGATGCAAAAGTAGTACAACTTAATCCTAATACTGAGTCGAGTCTACATTCTCGGTCTGACTTGCACCCAGATGTGGTGTCCCTCCAACGCAAATCTCATCATGTCTCCAGTTCTAGTACCTTTATGTTTAGTCAGATGAAAAGGATGCCTCGAGACCTGGCATCACTTGCCCCCAGCTGGGTGAAGCAATGTGGTGCTCAACAGCCCCAGCAATGGACCCCTACTTCACACCAACAAACCGTGACAAACCTACACCGAACTGCCCCAGCAGGTACTACAGAAAGTGGGGTCAGGATCCAGCAGGTGTTCACCATTGCTGGGTTAGCAGAGGCCTCACAACGACCTTCCAGTGAAAAGAATCAAGATCACAGGATAAGAAATACATGTGTGCTTGATTCATCAGAAACCTTTTCAATTGCAATGGAAACAGGGGATGCAGATGACGAATATTCAAGGGAAGAAGAGTTGGCGAACATGGGCGCCCAAATGCGGCTAAGCAAGTCTGCAGGTAGCAATGTTAGTGAAGAGGAAAACAGTAGGTTCTCATCAGAAGAGCCATCAACAATTAATAGCCAGGCTATGTACACTGTGACAGCAAAGAACCTGCTGGAGATGGCACCTAGTTCTGTGCATTTTGGAGAAAAAGGGTGCCAAACCAACACTGCTTTGCTGCTTGATTCAGGCTCCAGTAGCAGCTATCCAATAAGACACTTTGCAGAGTCCTCTCCATCAAGAATACCCAATCTCAAGGTATAGTGAAGATGGGTTCCTATTTGTAATTTCATAATTTGCAACTTGACAAATAAATGTTGATAAATATTTGATCAATTGATAAATACTTAATATTAAGTATTAATGTTGCGTTATATGATGATGATAGAGGTAATGTTAGCAACAGTTAATCTTACTAAATAAACATGCACCTTGGAGAAAAGCAGATGTTCCCTCAATACTTTATTATGGAATTCATTTGAAATAGAGAATAGTTCTTTTCTGTTACCAGTCCTGAACTGTTCAAGTTTGAAAGAGATGACTATCTGTCATGGTTGAGTGTTAAACTTCACCACTCTATGACCATAAGGCCTCAGATAGCGATTCAGATAGACATTAATTTTGGCATTGTCAAGTGGATGACAGTAAATGGAGCATGAGACACCAGTGAAAAAAAATTAGTTCAAAATTTAAAGTGTGTAATCAGACTGCAACCAGGACTACAGCATTTTGTTAGTGCAGCCATTCATTAGAGTACATTTTTTTTGAGTTATTTATGGGGACCTTAATGGTATATGTGGGAGATGAATAATAAAGCATAAGCTATTTTTAAACAGTAATTCCAGATTCTGTTCACTACAAAGCATTGTTTGAATACATAATTTGATGTTTTGTTGATTTACATTTGTGTTTAAATGAAACTTTAAAAATACATTGAGGGAGGTAAAGCTGTCCGATCTTGTCAACGAAGGGCCGATGTGGGTGCAGATTTTCATACCAATCAAAGAGGAGCCACACTTGATTTAACCTGTTTAATCAGTTGATCTTGGCTTTCAGTAAACTCGGGTGTGGCTTCTGCTTGGTTGGAACGAAAATCTGCACCCACACTGGCCCTTTGCAGATAAGATTGGTCACCTCTGGTATAGAGTATTATATCTTGTAAAAGACTTCAGTAACGTGTTCAATTTAAATCAGTAATATTTCAGTAGTCATTTTTAGATATCTATAAAAATGTGTAGACTGTGAATTGTACTATGAACTTTTGAAACAAAGTATCATGCCACCCTTTCGCATTAGTCCAAAAGCCACTATTTACACAGTCTAGTTATTTGCATCCAGATAAATTCATTAATCAGTTTGCTGATCTGCAGATTTCGGTTAACAGTAAGTCATCCATCCATCTGCATTATTCTTCAGTTTATCAATTATGCCACATTTTGTAAAAGTATATTTCAGTCCACTGTGTTTTCAAGTGGACTGACCTTTTGTGATGACGTTGCAAAGCTTTTCTTCAGATTTTGCCAGAATATCTTACCTCAGAACACACTGGCTCTCATGAGGCTTTCTAAAGGGCAATGGCGCAGTGAAAGGGACACACAGACAGTGACAGTTTGATGTGTTCAACAGCATCAGCATTTTCAATCAGATGTACATATTAGAGCTGATTAGGCATTCTGTTTACAGCATCTTGAGGCCACCAATAGCATTCCCTCTTCCTTCCCTAAGTGTGGCATGCTTCCTGCTAACCTAGCACAAAATGATGGGTGCAGGCATACCTCCCACATGTCTACCATGCACATTTTTTGACAGATGCCTTGTAGAGAGAGCAGTGTCATTATCTGATGTGCAAAGCAACATAGTGTAGCCTACTGTTGTGCATGTGGGTGGAAAAAACTTGTCTGTGATTTTATGGTCAGTGTGGTGGTGAAATTTGAAAACTTAATCCAATGGAAACTGGGCTGTACCTTATAGACAATGTGTGGCCCTTTTTAAAAATGGACAACTAACAAAAATGAAAACTGATGTTTAAAAGTTTTTACTTGCTTTCAGCATTATGAGAATGATTTTAGCTTGCATATTTATTGTTAATCATAAGCTAAGCTGGCCAGATTTCTCTGCAGAGTGTGTATGTGCATGTAATATGTCTCTGTGGTGTTGAATATCATGGTATAAATACATAACTGATTAACAGCACATGCCTATAGCTGACAAGGCAATCATGTTTCAGAAAATGTTCAGTTGTTAATTTTCTTAATTGCTATTTTGAACATTTAAAATGTATTTTAATGCTTTAAGAGCATGCATTATGGGACACATTACAAAATGGCTTGTTTTTTGAATGACTGGAGTTTAATCATAATATGGTTTTTTTTTTTTTTTTTTTTTAGGTAAGTATCATGTCATCTCCCTGGCTTCTTAGCAACTCCCGTAAAAGAACGGTGAGTGTATAGAGTTCTTTCTGTGATGCCTTGCATTCATGTTCAGAATGTGAACAAGCAACCTCTATAAATCTTGTTTATATACAGCTCCAGGATAGGACCCAGTTTAGTGACGAAGATCTGTACACACTAAAGAGGTACTGGGACAACGGCATGACCAGTCTGGGCTCTGTGTGCAGAGAGAAGATTGCAGCAGCTGCCACTGAGCTCAGTGTGGACAGTGAAATTATTAAGGTCTGTAGGTTACCTTTTAGTTATTTCAGGATGCTTACGTGTTTTTTTCTAATGGTTAGAAGAGGAAAGGCTTTTATGGATGTATTGCTATTATATAATGGTTATCGCCATCACTGAATCAACATCAAGTCAGATTTGTTTCCCAATACACTGACATTGATGTTTGTGAGCTTGACTGATGTATTTCCTGACTTTGGTTGATTTTGACAGGCATTCTTGGCTCAGGAAGGGAGGTGTTTAAGTTGAAATAGATCAGCCTATTGGTGTTCAATGGTAGATGACTAATCAGGTTGTAGAACCCATTGTGTGAGGGTGCGGAGGAAGACTCGGTTGGCAGGTGTAATTCTAGCAGTGCTCTGGGCTCATATTTATTCACACTGTGCTTTTAAGCTCACTTTCAAAAACTCAATTAAAAAAAACCCCAAACAAACCAACTTAAAAAGGTTTGTTATTAGTTCACACTCCTTGGTGTGTGTTTGTGTGTGTGTGTGTGTGTGTGTGTTGCACACTGCCAGTTCAGTTACTCACATTCTCTTTGGTTCCAGCCATCCCTGAAAGCACAAAGAAACATCAGTAAGTAGACTGACAGTAACAAGACACAGGTGAGAAATGTTATGTGCTGCCTGCCAGTTAAACCTGCATCATCTACCCATGCAGCTGATCCTCAACCATGCCCCCGCTGCGACATAATTATTCTTATAGAAACTTATTTTTAAAATCCCATGGATTTCTTTTACACTTAACTACCACACACAGTCAATAGTTTGTAGACTTCACTTTACCACTTAGCACATGGTGGGAATGCATATGGGATGAAATACCAGTCCATCACAGAGCACTGTGCCCCAACCTAGAGATAATTTACCATTGCCAATACAGCTACTAGCTTCAGGGAGACAACTGGAGAGCCTGGAGGAAACCCACACAGACCCTCAGGACCAGCATAAGATCTTCGGTTAAAAAAATCTTAGGTTGAAAAAACAAACAAAAAAACAAAATAGCAATATGGTGGATGTTTGTATTGTATTGACAAAAATGGCATTGATG